>SZWC01003117.1:195372-206134 GCA_023375785.1 Penium margaritaceum | reverse complement strand
CGCCGATCGAGGCCCTCGCAATTGAGGGCCGGGCGGCCGGTGGGCTGCCGGGAGGCGGGGGTGAGTGTGGTGGGGGGGATGGGGGGGGGGGACTTCGCCGGGGATTCCGGCGGACGGGCGTCCGTAGGAATCCCCCCTCCATGAATGGGGACTCGAAAATCCATGTTTGTTTTATTTTACATTTTTCTCAAATTTATACCCGCGTTTGATGTAAAAACAAATGAAAATCCCACCCCCTAATTACACATGGGGTTTTAGGGTTTGTTTTTGCGCGGGCACCTGCTGGGCCCCGCGACAGCTGGGCCGAGCAGGTCCCCGTTTTAACTCATGTGGAGTCTCGAACCCCCCAAGCAAACTTCTTACAAACCACTTACGAAAAATCACAAACCCCTTTACTAACGAGTTTGTGATCATTGGGTAAAAAAATGTGACGTCAGCATGTCGACGCCGCATCCATGCGATGTAGACATGCTCTCTTTTGACAAACGAGAGGGGTATATTGTTCATTTTTTACGCCTGCAAACTCGCGTCCATGTTGAAGGGGCGAATCAGGCTTATTGTTCTGATGGAGGGGCGGATCAGGCTTATTGTTCCGAGCGAGGGGGGGATCAGGCTTATTGTTCCGAATGATGGGTATATGGTCATTCCGCCCTAAAAAAAAGTTCTTGGGGTTGTGTACAGGTCTTCCTTGTCACGCTGCCCGCTTCATCGGCACAGCAGACTTGGCTCGCGGAAACTCATGCTGAGATAGAAAACAATGTTTTTTTGCACGCACGCGCAGTTGTGCGTCTGGCCCACGAGACGGTTCGAAGCCGTTAATCGTACGCCAACCGCGTCAGGCCACGCCGGCAGCAGCAGCGTGTTCTCCCGCGCGAGGTGCCATGTCTGCCTCGATGCCGCAGGATTGGGACTCCCTCGCCTGCGGCCAATGTGCTCAACGGACGGCAGACACAGAGAAGGCGAAGACATACGCATTTCAGCGTAACGCCGCCGATCTCAAGTGTTCTTCTCTTTTGAGGACTCCGCTAAGTAGTAGCAGTTCGTCTGAAAGTCTTCAGATCTGCACTACGGAGTTCTCTTTTGGAGCTGCAAAGGAAGATAAGGATGTGTCAGTGTCCTGGCTCTAGCAACCGTCGTTCCACTCGACTGCGACATGTCCCTCTCAGGACAGACGTGACGTCCCCTCTCTCCGTCTGATTGGACGTGGCCGTCCGCAGAATGCGACACTGAGCCACGGCGCTTTTGCGCCAGCACGCAACTGTGGGCAGGGGGGACTTCTCTCAACTCACCACAGAGGTACAGCAAGGTTTCCCTGGCATGTGCTGATCGGTATGTTAGCAGCAAGATCTGGGGGTGGCCGAGGGTAAGCTCTACTAGTCCAGCGTGACTGCAGCAGTACAGCGCGGTGGAGACTGTGCCCGGACCATTCGAATGGACGGGTAAGCCAACTGTATGTTTGCACGAGAGAGCTGCCGAGGTCCTCTTCCAAGAGCACAGGATAAATCAAGTGCCTTGCAGCGATTGCAGACGGCATTCGGGGCGTGCCAGGAGAGAAAAGCGCAGGCGCCGACTGCTTCGCTAATTTTGGTTGCTGAGTTTGTGGTAACGTTTCCTGTCGCACCGTTTTGAGAGTAGCCCAATGTCAGCAGCTCAGACCTCGCAGCAGCACATGGCGAATACCCGTCGCTCCGTTTTCCTCCCTTGAAAGTCGGACTTCATCTTGAACTTCTCATTCTGGCCAAGACCATTCTCTGAACTTTAGCAGACCCAGATTGCGCAACAGAGGGGGAGCGGAGAAGAGGTGTGTTTGTCAAGAGAAAACACTTTCTGCTTATGTTTCTTCTGGGGCGTAGCTGGGCTCTGAATCGGAAGAGGGGGGTACTTCGCCCTCTTCGACCTTGAGAGGTGAGAATCAGCTGTTTGCTCTCACCCTCCTCTCTTTCGTTGCGTCCAATCTCAGGGTGAGCTTGGCCCCGGTCGTCTCCAGAAGGCGGATGCACGGATACACGACAGTGCAACACGGATTGATACGCAGCGACAGGAGACATCTACGGGGATCTCGGTGAAAGGCTCCAATCGAAGTTCGCTCCACGTTGACAGCCTATTCTAAGGCGTATCTGGAGTAGGATTCCGTCTGAGGCAAGACGGATCCGTCTTGCTTTCGCCCGAGGCCAAACGTACCCTCTGTTTCCCCCACAATGGCTGTCACCCCAAGACATGGTCGAGCTAGACGCTCTGCGCTGGCACGACTGGTGGCCTTCGGATTGTTCGTTCACTGTGAGCTGCGAGAGCTGTGTCCTTTGAGCTTGGTTCGTTGTGTCTGTGGAGTAGCCGCTTCTCGATGGTCCGAGTCGTGTTGCAGTGGATAGATAGCCCACCAATTGCTGGTGGGCAAGCAAAAGTAGAACAGATGTGCCAGCCGGGAATCGAATCCGGATCTGCACCGTGGCAGGGTGCTATTCTACCACTAGACCACTGGCACACGTGCAATGGGGTTACATAAAGGATATCATGTTTCCGTTCTACAGGCTGAATCCTGTTCAAGTTTATTACCCACCCTGTTGCTAGGCATGAGCGGAAAAGTATCCACTATCCAAACATCCTGTCCACCCGGAATCCGGATCGCAGATAGCATGCTGTAGCACCAATATCCGGATGTATCCTATGTGTTTCCGGATAACACGACAATTTGGACGGGGCAGAAAATCCGAAGGGGTGTCCGTGCCTCCTGGGCGTCGGAAGGCCCATGCGAACGTGCGTGCTGCACCTATGCACGCTGACCTGTCGCATAACTGCCCCCCTCCCCCCCCCAAATTCTTGACTGTAGCGCCGGAATCCACACTGTCATCTCCATTCAGTGGTGTGTTGAATCGTGCGCCGACGTCAACGAAGAGTTTGCACCTCGCATAACCCAAAGACGTCGGCACAGGCCTTGTTTATTGGTCATGTGGTGCTGTTTGCGATGCGACAGTTTTTTTTGCATGGAGTTTCAAGTGTCGGCCTGTCAGTCAGGGGGCCTGCCGCCCCTAACGGCACAGAATGTGGGGTATGAAAGTGACACCGCCACCAACGGCACATGAACGGTGGGATTGTGAAAGAAATATATGTGCCAGGCACCGGCAAAGATCGGTTCCACAGAACCGAGAGCAGACAGCCCAAGAGCAAGAGGCAGCCCCACCCCATGCAACAGTGGAAGATCCTCTCCCGCTGGGCGGTCATCCGCCGCCACACAATGCAAGACACTGTAGAAATAGATAGGAGCACGCTGTCCGCGCACACTAGCGATGACCCGCTGTGCCATGACAGACACATCATGCTGGGCCCATCGCCCGAACACCTTCGCAGAGCACCGCCATGGCCCACGTGCTAGACAGATCTCGGCGAGGCGGGCCAAGAAAGACCAGAAGTGGTCACCCATACCGCCCAAGGTCTCCCATGCAAGAGGGAGCATGTGGCGCCTTGGCTGGGCCATCGGGCAATACTGCTCCACCTTGGCCTGACCTGCTGCCTCGACCGCCTGGTACAGAGGCCCTGCCCCCGTGGGAATCTACCGTAATCATGTGAGGAACCAAAGTCAGGCCCGACTCAGGACCAGCCAGTGTTAGGTCCGGTCGTGGCTCTCCCTGCACACCCTTTACCTGGCGGGGCACGCCACCGCTCTCCACTGTGAAGGGCAGATGGTGCTCACGGAAGGTGTCAGCAAGCTCGTCTCTAAGGGTGCTACGGACACGCTAGATGGCTCCGTCAATCCGCCGTCTCCTGGTCACTGCGCCGGGGTCTAGACCAGTAAGGCCCACCTGCTCCGGTTGGGGAAGGGGAAGGCCGAGCCACAGCTGGGCATGAAGACGACAATCTGCTTGGGCCACACACGCCCGATCCTGTCGGATAGGCAGAGTCGACTGCAGCTTGAGGGCACTACCCCCCGTCGCCCATGCCCAGCAACGCTGGTGGGCTTGGCGCTCGCAGTCGCGCCGATGGGCACATGCCCCGGAGCCCCTCTTTGCACACCCACACCGTCTGTGTGCTAGCTGACTGGAGACTGCAATCCACCGTTCTCGCTGATAATGAGTATCATAGCCTATACATCTGGTGGTATAGGCCAGCCATAACACCTTGCTGCATCACCTCCAGAGTAGGCAGAGCCACAAACACCGGCCAAGGCATCTCCTCCTCCACAAGGTCCCAACTCGCTGTAAAGTTTTGCAGTGCACCCTCTGCCGGAATGAAGGGGGTGAACTCGCCAGAGGGAGCCGGTAGCAGACTCCCCATCAAGTAAGCGCATGTTAAAAGGAATCCGGCCTCTCACCCCTGATAGGCCCGCTCCACCGACGACGAATGGTAGTTGCAGCTGCCATCAAGCCAAACGTTCAAAAGCCACTGTCCCCTTCTCTCGAACCTGCGCATGTTGCAAGGGGCGTAGTACTACCTTCCACATAGCCTCATCAAAGCGGTGAAGAATCTCCGGCCAATGCTCCTCAAGCGGGAGCGCCCGGACGCAAAAGTCCTAGGGAATGAAACAGAATTGGAGTAGAGTCATAGCTGCCTGCACCTCCTCCATCCGACCCACCGGTAGGAGACCCTGCAACTGATCCTGGAGCCATCCCTCTGTTCACTCTACCTGAAAAGCTGCCGAGCCCACCGCACATCCCAATAGAACCACCACATCCTATTGACAAGGAAGTCCAGGGAGCATCTGAGGCACCTCCTCCTTTGACCGCCGTCGTAGGAGGCACTTCCGTGGTTGGATGTGTCGTCTTCAAAGTGCCGCCGCCGCAATTGTGGAGGAAAAGGTGGCCGCCCGGGACGGTGGTGGGGCGGTCACAGTCGCATTGTCCTGGTAGGTCCGCACATGGCCTCGACGCTCCCCCGGAGCACAAGTCTGCACTTGGGACCCCGCCTCAAGCGCCGGAGCAAGAGCCAGGTCAAACAATGTTGTGCCTTGGGGGTTCCCTTAACGCACACTCCGAACTCTCTCCAGCATTGCCGGCGTGATGACATCAAAGAAGAGAAACTACCGTACTGAACTATGAATTCGCCGGGATTTTCAACTCCTTTTTTGTGTTATATAAATTCACCCAAAAACATGCACTTTTCTGTTTCTTAGGTGGTCGCCCAACACAGAAAGCTGGGATATCAAGAGCACCTGGATTCGCCAACCATGTCATCTCCGCTTCGTGAATAAGGCCAGATCCAGTCGCGCGTCTTAAAAAATCGAAGATTAGGCTGATGTCAAGCGATCGCAAGCCACGAATGTACTGCTTAAAGAGCTGACGTGGCAGAGAGAGGCAAAATTCGCAGTCGGTCGTAGTCGACCTGCCCCGTTACAAACACATTTTCTTCGGCGTAATAAAAATCTCTCCGGCCCAAAGATAGGGACTGATTCGCCCAAATGACTATTAATTATTTATGAAACGCATGGGTGAATAAAAATAGATATTTCCGGCGAATTTATGGTTCAGTACGGTATGTCAGAATGGTGTAGAACTGGCAATGGAACTGGATTCATGTGCCTAAACCCCGATCTCGCATCGCCTCATAGACCACCGCCCGCTCCACCTCGTTGAAGGTGCTGTGGACGTCGAGCCAAGGTGCCTGGTGAAGCCGGTTCTCGTCCCTCATGAGAAAGAGTCGACCAGCGAGCCGGACCCAATCAGTCCGTTTGTCATTCGTCACAGCAATGGGGAGTTCCACAACCACTGGGACGTCTTCGAGCCATGCTGGAACTTCGTTGGAGGCACCAGCGATGGCGGCCACACAAAGCATACTCGCGACTGTCATAGAAGTTGGTCCTTCAAACCCTACTCAGGCGGCAACTGCCGAAAACCAGGCAACAGGCACGTCAGCAGCCCCCGGGAAAACTGAGCTGGTGATCACCATTGATGCAGGTGATCCTGTCCATATCCACTATGACATCTACGGGATCAGGGCTTTTTGCAAACATGGTTGATCCAAAGATGGTGAGCCACTAAGTTTGACTGCGGCCAGAAAGCAGTCAAAACCAGTATGGAACCACCTGGCTGCGCGCCACCCGAAGAAGTTTGACATTTTGGTTGCTGCCACAAAAATGCCGTCGGGAGTTTTGGAGAGGTGGCGACCATTCCTCGTCCATGCATCGCAAATCGTAAGCAGTGAATCACCATCCGGTGTTGCCATGTTCAGCAAAAACACATTGCACAGCTGTATCTAAAAGTGAATCGTGGAGAAAGTGAAAGCTTACGCTGCAGTCGACTCGAAGTAGCCGAAAAAGGGGTGCAAACATTGCAGATGCAGCGCGGAACTCGTGCATTGTACCGTCATATCCATGGACATCCGTGGTACTCCGAGCGTATTCCAGCCAGCAGTCATAGTCATCACCGCTGCTGCACTCACTCATGTGATGTAAACATCGGATATGTGGACTTAGCGATCAAACGGCCCATTCTCTGGCATCACTGGACTCTAGATGGATAGTAGAGGAAGAGATAGAGGAGGCCACACCTGCCAACACCCCTTGCTCCCCACGAAGGTTGTGATGAGTGCTGCGCTGAACGCTGGCCTGCTAGCTGCGCGGGACAAGCTTGAAAAATGTTACAACCTGTCGTCAGAGGTTTACACGCTGGCCACAATCCTGGACTCACAATTCCGCATCCACTAGTACAACAGGGCAGCCGACGTGTCAAGCCACCTAGCGGCATGTAACATGCGTGAGACGTGTTGTACAAGACCAAGACTGGCGTCACAACAATTGCAAGGGAGGAGGACGAGTCCACTGTCCTCACAGACGCCCCACCGCCGGCACCTCTAGCTGCTGCCGCGGATAACGCTAAGGATAACGAGCTCGATGACGTCATTGGTGCCCACAGCCGCGAGAGCAACATGTGAACCTCTGCAACTGCGCCAGCGGTGGAGGAGGCTCACAAGCTCGCGCAGGAGTTCGACAGCGACTGCGCCAAAGTGAGGCTGCTGCCGACGGAATGCATCATCCGCAACTGGGAGCGGCACAAGAAGGAGTATCCCGTGCTGGCTCGCACGGTCAGGGTGATGCACGCGGTGCCAGCAACTTCAACCCGTTGCAAACGTCTGTTCTCCTTCAGGAAACAGAACGCGACAGAGTTTTGTGGCAAGCTGAACATGGACCCGGCAGAGTCACTCCAGACACTGAAGTTCTGGATTGAACTTCCAGAGTTAGTGGATATGGAGTATTCTCGTATGCCAGAGTTGAAGAAGGACAGTGGTAAGGGGAAGGGGAAAGGAAAGGTTAACGATTAGGTTCGGGTAGCGAAGGAGGTGTGGTGGTGCGGGACACGGGGCACCCAATGTATTGCTTCATGTACTGATCAATGAAAATCAACTCTTTTACTGTGCAATTTGCATTTTCTTTCCCCTATCTCATTCTGTGTGCAAAGTTGTGTACATGCATCCGGACTATCCGCTTGTATCCGTGCATATGTCGGATGTTGTTCGTTTCTTCATCCGGATATTCACAGATTGTCCGAGTAAGTCAGATATCCGTCACTATCCGGTGCTATCTGGATAAAACCCTTGAATATCTGGATAGCGGATAGTTCTTCTAGCAGAAAATTCGGATAACAGGTACCTGATTCTGACAATGGACCCATCCGGATTCTCATGCTTACCTGCTGCATAATTAGGGTCCTCCCTTGTAGTCAGCGTGTGAAAATTCTTTCTGAAGTGAGTTTCCCCCTAATCGCTTGATTTTGGTCGTTGGTTCCGGCGGACGGTGTGAGCATGCGCATTCGACCCAGACTCCTGAACATTTCTGATTTTAGAAACCCTCAAGTCTGCAAGGCCTTGTAGCTGGTATGTGGAAACTCCCTCTGCAAATGACTCTCCAAATATAGGCCGCAAAATGGTAGTTTCTCGCCTCAAAAGCTCACCCAAGTGGAAGGGTCGCACGTGGCCTGGCGGCCATCAGCCACTGGCGAGGCTGCTTCAGTGGCTACCTTGGCTGACCTTCTGTCTGTGCTGTCTGCATGCCCATCAGTGGTTCACCCACCTTTGCTCGTAGACGCCTGTGTCTTGCGAACGTGGTTGCGTCGACGGATGCAAATGTTGTTGCGAGTGTGGCTCTGAATGTGGTTGCGGACGCCGCTGTGAAGGTGGGTGCGCTGTTCATCTGGGTGATCAGGGAGACTTTCATGCTGAACCAACGCGCCCAAAGCTCTTCGCAAGCACACATGACACGTGACACCGCCGCACCGTCTGCGTGAGCATGCCACCCTCCACAAATCAGCTGCCATGTCTCTCACCGTGGACATTTCGAGCTCCGATCGCGGAAAAAGACATGTCAGGGGCATGTCGGTGGCCGAACGTGGCCGCATGGAGGTGGACCTGGCAGAGGTCCTGATGTGCCTGGTCCGATGGTCCTTTGAACTATTTAACATGCCTAGTTTAGTAAAAAAACAAAGTAATGAGGAAAATGGCAACTAAGTTAGATGCTATAAAAGTGATACCAATTCGGGCTGTAAAATCTACAAATGCAGCAAAATGTTTTTGAATGTAAGTATATCTGATGACCTCTTTAGCAGGTATGGCTTCATTGTAGGTGGATGTTTTGTAATCTGCCGAGCTCCGCCCCGCCCAACTGTTCAATGGCGGAAGAAAAAAAGTGTGGTCAGTTCTGTGTCCACCTGGCCAGACCATGCAGACGGCTGTCATCGTCATTGAGACACACTCACAACCCTCCCTGCCGATAACCACTGGTGCTTGTGTGCAACCTATCTCTCCTGCATGCAGGACCACACAGCCGCAACTGCTGCGGGCCGTTGCTGGGGCACCCCCTCATCTGTGGTCATGGTGATGTGGGCGCAGGCCGCCCCTTCGCTATGATTTCTGCTACCGCAGGCATTGCGCTTGGGGGCCTTCGGAACTCGGAAACTCGCGCCCCTCGCGACGGAGCGCTCAGAGGTGAGCTGACACGTGAGAGCACGGTGAGCGATGTCGGCATGCTTCTGTTTTCTTGTGAGCACCACCGGCGAAAAACAAGGGCCTGGCCATGGTGAAGCATTGTGGGCTGGCTGAAAAAAATACATCGCGGTTGACTTGCAGCGCAGGCCGATGTAGAGGGCAGAGACTGTCATGGATGGCCCGGAGGGGCACACCGCGGCCACAAGGACCACCACCGGAGCCCCTGGCCTGATGGCCGCCTCATCATCCCTGAGACTGGCACCAGCTGTGTCTTCCTGCGCCAGGGCCCTCTGATGAAGCTCGGCCTCGTTGCTTCAAACCAAAAACTTTGTGGTCTCGCGCTCATTCACCCAACCGGGTGATCGTATCGTTGAGCTTGAGCCGTGGAATAGGAGGGTGTTCGGCCGAGTTAGTTGAGCGGATGTGCGCTTTGCACAAACAGCCAAGCGTGAAGGCGGCTGACCCCACAGCTGACGCTGCAGCGCAAGCTGGATGTGGTTTCGACGGAATCTACTCCTGTGCAGGCTGCGAACAATCATGTGGCTAAGTCGGGTGGTTGGAAGCCCGCCCGCCCGCTACTGACAGTTGACAGTGACTGTTGTTCTGCCCTAGCGCAGCACACATGGTATCCACCTTTTTTTTTTTTCCCCCAGTTTGTGTTGTCTTGCTCTTGCAGGAAAACCGAAGTGCTGAAGTGCTAGTTTGGAGAGAACGGGGCATCCAGACAACGGGCAGGCAAACATGGGAGGGGTGCAGGGGAGAGCTACCTTGTGCAACCGGGTGTGAAGTGGATGAAGTGCCACATTGCAAGATGCAAACGCGGAGAGTAGTGAAACACCTGCAATTGGCAAAGCCATTCTCCTTTGACGTTTGGAGCTGCTCCACAGCTCCAAACATTGTGAAGCAGGTTGCGTCGTCGTCCTCGTTCAGTGTCGACCGGAGCAGAGCCTAGCCCTCTCAGCGCACGTGACGCGACGTTACATGAAGAGGAGGAAGAGCTTATCCTCCAACTCCAAGGATGGCCTCTTTGCGTGCTCAGCACGCCACCCATATCTTCTTCTTCTTGATGGAATACGCCGGCTGCTGCATTCCCCTTGTCAAACACCTCCGCATCCACTGCTCCGGCTGCGATAAAGAAAAACTCATCGTACCTTTGCGCGAAGGGTACACGCTCCCCGCAAGTGAAGTCTGGGTGCAGAACAACCGTGGTCTCCTATCACCATACACCCAGAGGGTAGTCCTGCGCGGTCCCAGAGAGCAGCCGGACCTTGTCCTCCTCGTCGTCGCTGCTGTCGCCCAGCATGCTGGATAAAGACCCCTGCGTCACCACCCTGAATCCTGTGGACGATGGTGCAGCTGCTAAGGTCACCCACCATGAGGACTTGGGGTCGGCGACCTCCGCCTCCTTGTGCCGCCATGCGATGCAGAGGGGTTGGTACACTCTAACTCACCTCCAGTCTGGACATCGCCATCACCACCCTCAGTCTTAGGTACAGCATGCTACAGCATCCATTGGTCTGTTTCAGCTCCCCGTTGATGGTGTCGGACCTTTTTTTTGGTCTTTGCCTCGCGCAGTTGGACATGAGGACAAGCTCTGGGCTTGGAGGCACAAGACTGGCGAAAGATGTCCACGCGCACGCTTTGGAGTCATACAGTGAAGGCCTCTCCTCGGATCTCTTTGACGCAGTGCTGTAGGGACGAGGCCTGCGTTTGACCTGACGAACCCGCCCGGTCTCTAGCATTTCTTTGACTGGATTCATCCTATGGGAATGAATCCAGTGCTCTCTCTCTCTCTCTCTCTCTCTCTCTCTCTTTCTCTCGCTCTCTCTCTCTCTCCCTCTCTCTCTCTCTCTCT
>SZWC01003117.1:153805-187879 GCA_023375785.1 Penium margaritaceum | reverse complement strand
ACACACACACACACACACACACACACACACACACCCGCAGAGGGACAAAGCTCAACAAGGTACTTCTCGGCGCTCATGTCCTCCGTCATGTTTTTGAAAGGAGAGAGCACCTGAATCAGACACTTGATCGTCGTCCACTGCACCCCCGACAGTTTGAGGCGTGACTTGTTGATGGACGTCAGCCACATCTCCAAAAGCAGCTGCTGGTCCAGCGCCGTCTGCAGCATGACGATGGTGGAGTTCCATCTGGTGCGTGAATCCGGGTTGATCTTGCAGTAGGGGTCGTCTGATCGAGTTTTAAAAAAGTCCTCGACGGATGCCTCGCGCTGGGGGCTCCGGCCGATGAAAACGGCGATGTCTCGCACCATTTGGACGATGTTGACGACCTCAGGGCAGGAGAGGATTTGGCTGACGCCAAGGTGCAGAACGTGGTCGAAGCAGCGGACGAAATGGGCCCCACGAAAGTCAGGGCACTCGCGGACGAGGTGGTGCTCGACCATGGCGACGTTGGCCGATGCATTGTCCATGGTCACACAAAACACGCGATCCCATTGGCCCCATGCGGTGACAACATCCTTGAAGACGTTGAAGAGGGCGAGGGCATCATGGCGGCCGCGGAGAGGCTTGAAGTCGATGAGCTTCACCAGGATTTTGCCATTGCGGACTCCATGAGCGGTGATGCCAATGAAGCTGACGTTGGCGTTGGAGGACCAGCTGTCCATGGCAAAAGAGAGCCGTCCCTCGCATTCATGCGGCGCACGAAGGCCTCATATCGCCCATGCGCATCCATGATGTTGCGGGCAATGGTCTGCTGCGACACAAGGACGGTGAAGGGGTTGGCGATGAGAAACGCCTCCGCCAGCCACTCCGACTCAATGAACAAAAACGCGACGTCCTTCTCCACGATGGCCTTCCAGAGGCACTCGCGGAAGCGGTCGATGTCCCATGCCTCGCCCATGCGAAGCCAAGGTGGCGGGACAGCACCGACGGCATCGCGAACGCGCTGAGTTGCGACTCCCGCATCCACGAGCTCTCGGGCAATCGCGCGATGTGCCGATGCAAGATGGTTCCACATGGAAGTTGTGTTGCCATCTTGCGCGGACACCGTGGACATGGTGCTTGCGCCACGGCAGAGACGAAAAACGGCGCGGACGCGGTCTCTGGACAGGCGGTCATAGTACCTCCAGCATCCAGCACGAAGACAGCGGCCGGTAACGGGATCGACGTGGACTTCCTCCAGTAGTGTCTCCACGTTCGGCGGACTCCGACCAGTGGTCTCCCGAGCAGAAAGAGCCATGAGACGAGGGGTAGCTGTGGTACCTGCATGTATGCATGGCAAGAGGTCAGTTGCCATCGACAAATCTGGCGAAAAGAGCGAGAGACGAGCGAGCGAGAGACGTGCGAGCGAGAGACAAGCGAGCAAGAGACAAGAGTCTCGGTTAGGCGACGTACCAGGTAACGAGCGATGAATCGATGACGAGTCAGGATGGATGACGACGTGGAATGAATGAATGGGCGGGGACTAAAAGCCAGGACGTTGGCAGGGTTGCTGTAACAGCCCCGGATCTTGCTGCGGAGCGTGCATGAAGTACTGGCGAGCGCACCGATGTTTACGACCACGTCCGAACCTCGTCAGCACGCCCGTCGATCTGCAAATATCCTGCAAGTGATCGTCTGCATACGTGCCCAGAAACTGTTTTTCGAGTGTCCACGTCGGCGAACTCTCTGCGTTGGCACGAGCTTCCAATCCGCATGTTCCTGTCGATCTACGGCTCGATGCCGGTGAACAACACACGGCGGGGGTAAGGGGTCTTAGTTTCAACTTTCAACTGAAACTGAAATGGTCAGGCACCCGGTGAAATTGAGCCTGATCTGTCGGGATATTGTTATGCATCCCAACTGGAGGGGCTCCTTTCGATGGGGTCTTTATTAAAAATACAGCCACGACTCCACTTCTCGGGCCTCGTGTTTCTGTGGCCTAAAGACGACACTAAAATTTTGCTTCAACCCGAGCCAAGGTTTCGATAATGTTTTCGCCTTGCAATTCAATTTAATCAAACAAGTGCCACAACACTTTTCGGCTACCGGGGGTGTTCCACAGTTTGTCAAGCTTGCAAGTACGCAATTCACTCGAGCCCCGCAAACTCCAGAGTTCAACGTACAATCAAGAAGCACAACAAACGTCATAAACTTGGTGACGTATTAGCCAATCATATCGGCGATACCGACACTCTCGCTCGCGCGGGGTTCTACCAATAGCCGATCGAATCGATGCCGCGCCGCCCGGGAAACGCGTTACCCGTTCTGTCGGTCTCGAATGGAACTCCTTAGGCATGGGGCTGGCACAGCGGACGACTCCCGTCACAGTACGCGGGGATAACCCACGCGCTTTTTTGCTCAGGGAGATGGCGGGGGGGTGGAGTCGCATGCAAACATTCTGAGGAGAAGCGGGGCTTCCTTCTAGTGTCGCTGGGGAAGCTGTGATTTGGTATCGTCATGGGCGAAGTGTAGCAAGAGCCTTTGGAGTGAGAGACGTCATCGGACACAAGTCTCCTGAACCTTGCCCCACAGTTGGGCCTGCTTGCGGAGTTTGTACGAGTAACGCGAACGACTCCGCCTGAGCACATGTTAGCCCACTGTGAGGGTTGATCGTAGTGGTCTTGTGTGACGCGACCAATGCAGCCCCATACTGTTCCCCTGCTGCTGGTGGTGGTGTTGCCTGCGTGAGGGAGTGCTATGTGCGCGCCATACATCCTGTGTGCCCACGTTGTTGCCCCACCGTGCACTGTCAGGGCGGATGAGTCCTCCCCCTCCTCCTGAGCTGTCTCCCTGCCTGATATCAGTGTGATCCTCCATCCCCACTCCCCCTCTGTTCCACTTCTCTTCACAAGGGTTGGATATTGTGACTTGATGAACCTGGACGAGGAGCAACGTGAGGGAAGGAGCAGGATTATCATGACCATGGCAGGGGCAGGAAGAGGAAGTCAGGAGCATTAGAAACTCTATTCGTTGCAG
The DNA here is from genome assembly GCA_023375785.1 of Penium margaritaceum. NCBI lineage: Eukaryota > Viridiplantae > Streptophyta > Zygnematophyceae > Desmidiales > Peniaceae > Penium > Penium margaritaceum. The sequence goes on along the minus strand of SZWC01003117.1, from coordinate 184,864 downwards.
AAGTTGCCCTGCATGAAGAGTTGATAGCAGCGCAACAGCGACAAGCGAACATGTACATTTATGATGTTTTCTGATGAGAAGGTCGGCGGGGTTGAAAATTACTTTATCACTGACTGATTAGCCGCCCTCACTCAGTCGGTGCAGCGCAAGGCTCTTAACGATGTGGTCGTGGGTTCGAGCCCCACGGGCGGCATCTTGACGTTTTGATTAGGTGTTTGGGCTGCATGGCTGTCACAAGCGTTTTTGGCCCTCCATTTTTGTTCAGGGAACCAAATACCACCGAAACCTACATCCTGTCCACTTGAGTCTGACACATCCGGCTGGATATTTTCAAGGATCTTGTGATGCTGCCGCTGCAAAGGTTCTCATGGCAGCAACATGAAACACACGGATGGCAGAGTCCATTCCATGTGGCCTACGACACAAGCAACGACACAGCATGACCCACAAAAGTGCAGGTTGGCCACAGCTCACTGCGACCCAGTCCGAGAGGATGCCTGCGCGGATTCTTCCCATCCAACTTCCCCTGAACACACAGATGGGAACTGTCACGGTGCGGTGCAGCCGAAACCCTGCTATGCTGTCAAACGGCGGCAACGGCGGTCCACGCCGTCGCTGTTCGCTGGACGCGCTGGCGGCAGGGGTCGAGGTTATCAGGGGGGGAGGGATAGGGGTTATCAGGGGGGAGGGGTAAGGGGGGAGGGATAGGGGTTATCAGGGGGAGGGATAGGGATTATCAGGGGGAGGGGCCGGGGTTGTCACGGGGAGTGGCCGGGGTTGTCAGGCGCAGTGCTCGGGGTTGTCAGGGGTAGAGGTCAGGGTTGTCGGGGGCAGGGGTTGGGATTGTGAGGGGGAGGGGTTGGGGTGGGGCTCATACGTGGCAGAGCAGCACGCACTGGCCATGCTTCCCATCCGAGCAGCCGTGCAGGTGGTGGCGAAGGTGAGTGCGGACAGTGTGGGCGGTTCAGAGGCACGCACGGAAATGGGGTACCACCGTAGTCCGTTTACACATGGGCGAGCGCCAATGCCGTGCGGGCGGTGGCTTCTTCAAGCTGGAGGCTGACCCAGATGCACCGGTGGTGGCGACGGGGGCCGCCGCACGGAATGGCATCGGTGCGGCACCCACATGCAGGCGCGAGCGTGCTCTTGCCCACCGCCACATGCACCAACCCCGGCTGTCTCGACCGGGGCCTGCCTACGCAGATGGTCCGCGGACAGATTCAACGAGATCAGTTCTTACACGCGGTTGATTTATTGAGTTCTGCGAGGAAACAACCCAGGCAACTGCTGCGCTCTTGCATTGGCCATTGTCGCGTGCGGCCTTCCCCACCTGCCCAAGGCTCTCCCTTGAAAGCATTGCCGAAGGGTTCCTACGATCCTCAATGCAAGCTACGTGTTGCATCTGCCAAAGTCAGTGTCTGTGCGTGTCACTTGAGTGTGATACAGCACCGTTTTAGCTCAAGTCCAGGAAAAAAAATGATTTTTTTTTTTCAAATGTCAGACTACCTGTGTCACTCCTGAGCCATTTTGGCGGGTGGGCTACTGATCCTCCTCATTATGGGCTGCTCTACCGGGAGGCGTGGCGGAGCACCAACCTCACCTTCCTCGTGGCGGAGGTAGTGGCAGTCAGACAGCATGCTCGAGCAACGTAGCGTGAAGACCAGTGCCAACATCTGTCTGGGGGTGCCACCACGAGTATCCTGTGTCTAGCCAGCGCAGTGCTGTGTCCTCCGTTTTCACAGGGAGGGTTTGGCCACGGCTGTGGGGTCGGTGGTTCCATGCGAACAAGTGCCCGCGGATGGAGGTCTGCTTCCTTGGGAGGTAATGGGGTGGGAGCCACTGATCCCCCTCCTCCTCTCCACAAGGACGGAGGTCTAAGTGAGACTGAGAGAAGGCGCATCAAGCTCCGTCCACGGACCTCTCAAGCCACGTCTCCTGATTCCGTCGTCTCCACTGTGCTTGTGCAGCCTGCGTCGTCGAAGAGGGCATGTGTGCAATGTGGAAGGTTTGCAGCGTCGCATTGTTTCCTTCTCTTGCAGGTTTTTTGTTGGAGACATTGCTTCTCGTAGTGGGAAGAGGACATGAGTGCGAGACTGGAGAGCACCGATGGTCGTGGCTGTCCCTTCCCTTCCTTCCTTCCTTTTTTCCTTCCTTCTTCCTTCCTGTTTTCCTTCCTTTCTTCCTTCCTATTTTCCTTCCTTCCTATTTTTCTTAATTTTTTCCTTCCTTCCCTCCTTTCCTTCCTTCGTCCCTTCCTTCCTTCCTCCCTCCCTTCCTTCCTTCCTCCCTCCCTTCCTTCCTTCCTTCCTTCCCTCCTTTCCTTCCTTCCTTCCTTCCTTCCTTCCTTCCTCCCTCCCTTCCTTCCTCTCTTCCTTCCTTTTTTCCTTCCTTCCTTCCTCACTCCCTCATTCCTTCCTTACCCCCCCTCCCTCCCTCCTTTCCCTCCTTCCTTCTTTCATTCCTGCCTCACTTCCAACCCACTGTGTTCGCTCTGAGAGACGGATGGACAGCCCACTACTGGGAGTGGGTGTGCCACCACACACACTGGTAGCAGAAGCACAAAGCGGTTGCGCTTGCTCCTGCATCTTGTAGGGCGCTTTCTCAGCGCAACACCACTCACGTCTGACCACCTTCTCCATTGGCAGAAGGCATCTCCCTGAGCTGCTAAAAAAGGAGGGGGATGTCCTCATGGGGAACCTTTCCACTTCAGATGGTGGAGATAACTTGAGATGGTGGACATAACTTCAGATGGTGGAGACAACTTGAGATGGTGGAGATAACTTTAGATGGTGCAGATAACTTCAGATGGTGGAGATAACTTCAGATGGTGGAGATAACCTCAGATGGTGCAGATAACTATCAGATGGTGGAGATAATTTTAGATGGTGGGGACAAATTCAGATGGTAAAGATATCTGTAGATGGTGGAGATAACCTTAGATGGTGGGGATAACCTCAGATAGTGGTGTCAGATTGACACCGACACCTTAGCTCTTCGTCCGTTTCTTCCTCCCTTTCTCCCTCCTTCACTATCTCCCTTCCCCCTCCCCACCCCCCACCCCAAAGAGCCCTCCCTCTCTCCTCCATCTTTTCTCCCTCTCGCCTCCTACTGCACCAACCCCCACACCCCTCCCTCCCGATCTCCCACTCTCTCCCAACCTATTCCCATAGTCCATCCCCTTTTGGTTCCATGTCCCCACAATGCACACGTCGGTGTTGTGGCGATGCATGCATTGCAAGCAATGGCGTCACTCTCCCAACCTAGGGCTATCCCATTCGTCCATGCTGGTGCCACTGAGGCTGATGCTTCTGTTGCTACACCAGCAGAAACAACAATAGAAGCACCAACAGTGTCAGCATCAGCAAGATAACCACCACAAGTCGTAGTACCAGCATAAGTTGTTGCAGCAGCAACAGCACCAGAAGCAGGGGAAGGTAGAGGTAGAGCAGCAGTAGCAGGAGCGGTAGCAGCAGTGGCAGTAAAAGCAGTAGCATAAGCAGAATCAGTGGCACAAGCAACATTAGTAGCAACACCAACATTAGTAGCGGCAACATCAGTAGCAACAGTAGTAATAGATCTAACAGCAGCAGCAACCACAGTAGAAGCAAGACCAGGAGCCGAAGAAGCAACAGCAACGGCAGCAAGGGCAACAGCAACAGCAGCAAGAGCAATAGCAACAACAACAGCAGCACCAGTAGCATAGGCAGCCGCAATAGTAACACTAGTAGTAATAGCATTAGCAGTAGTTGCGGCGGTAGCGGTAGCAACAGCAGCAGCAAAATTAGAAACAGAAGTAGAAGCATGAGTAGCAGTGGCAGCAACACCAGTAGTAGGAGTAGCAGAATTAGAAAGAAAAATAATGGCGGTGGTAGCAAAAGCAGCAACAGCAGTAGTAGCAGCAACAGCAGAAGTAGAAGAAGCAAAAGCAGCAGCGCCGGTGGCAGCAATGACGGTGACTGTGGTGGGAGTAGCTGCAATAGTAGCAGTAGAAGTAGCAGCTTCAGAAGCAGCAACAAAAGCAATGACAGCAATAGTAGCATCAACAGCAATAGTAACAGTAGCAGCAGTACTAATGGTAGCTGCAACAGCCACAACAACATTAGTGACAACAATAGTAGCAGCAATAGCAGCTGCAGACTTAGAAGCAAAAGCAACAACATTAGTAGAAGCAGTAGTAGCAAAAGTAGAAAACAACAACAGCAGTCGCAGGAGAAGGGGCAACACTAGCAGTAGTTGTAGTAGTAGCAGTAGTAGCAGCATCAACAAAAGCATAAGCAGAAGGAGCAAAAGCAGAACAGTAGCATCGCTGCATCGACAGTGACTGTGGTGTGGGTAGTAGTAGCGGCAGCAGCCGATGTACAAACAAAAGCAACATCATGAGCAGCAGTAGTAGCAACATCGGCAGTAGTAGTAGAAGAATTCGAAACAGAAGCAACAGCCGCTGTAGTAGTAGTAAAAATAGTAGGAGCAGAAGCAGAAGCAAAAAAAGCAAAATCATCAAGGCCGGTGGTAGCAACGACGGTTATTGCGTTGGGAGTAGCAGTAGTCTAACAGTAGCAGGAGCAGCAGCAACAAAAACTACAGTAGCAATAGCAGCTACAACAGTAGTAGCAGCAATAGTAGCAACAATAACAATAGCAAAAGTAGAACTAGGGGTAGCAGAAGTAGCAGCAATAGCGTCAGAAACAACATGAGTAGAAGTAGCAGCAGTAGCAGTGGCACCCGCAACAACAGTAGCAGCAGCAGCAAGAGCAGTAGCAGCAGCATTGTTTGTAACAGAAGCAACAACATCTGCAACATCAGTAGCAACAACAGTAACAGTAGTAGCAACAGCAAGAAAAGCAAAAATAGAAGCATCGGTGGCAGTAGCGATGGTGACAGTGGTGAGAGTAACAAAAGTAGAAACAATAGCATGAGCAGTAGTGTCGCCGACAGCAAAAGCAGGAGCAATAATGCAGCGCATCCTACAGTAGCTTCTCCACTTCTTAGGAAATCCCTGATTTCCCAACAGCCTTTTCTTTAAATATATGTATATCATAATATTATTGTTTTCTTTGAACATGACAACATGACAAATGGTGGGGAGGATGGCAAAGTCCTGCACGCCACCTCAAGGAGACAAAACAGAGTTCTCGGGCAAGGCCCTGTGGCCAGGACCGTTACACGGTGGAGAGGATGCCAAATTCCTTCACGCCAACACGAGCAAATAAGAACAAAGTTCTCCAGCAGGGCCCTGTGGCCAGGACCGCTAGGCGGTGGGGAGGATTCCAAAGTCCTTCACGCCACCTCAAGCAGACCAAACAAGGGTTCTCGGGCAAGACCCTGTGGCCAGGACCGCTACAAGGGTGGAGCGAGTAAACTCCTACCAAAGCATCTGGGAGCTAAGCTTCCCAGAACATCGGCTCGACCATGTAGATGGCTGAGAGTGTGAGGACGAAGCGCACACGTCCCTGGTGCGCAATGGGGGCCACCTGGCCAGTGAAGGGGGTAGAAGCTCTGGCGTGCGTGGTGACGTAGAGCCGGATGGCCGCACACTGGGCGCGGATCCCCGCGATGGAGGCACGCTGTACGAGGATGCTCACCGATCGCTGCACCCAGTGCATGAGGGTTTCCGCCGAGCACTGTCGAGTCTCGCGTGAAAAGCGGATCTTGAACTCCTCTCCCAAACCTCTCAGGTTCTCCCAAGCCAGGGGTCGCATGTGGTGTCCCTGCCTCGTAGCCGCTCTGAATCGCTCGACCTTCTCCTTAGCAGCCTCAAGAGCTCGTCCCGGCCCTGTGGCCCGGTGTCCCTGTGCGTCCACTGTCGTGACGTCCAACACCCACGTGATGCCGAGTTCGTGGTCCACCAAGGTGAGGTCCGGGCGGAGGTACCCCCGCCTCCCCGGCAGAGGCAGCACGTCCGTCGGCTCCACGCGAACTGTGAGACGGTGCTCTCGGCACATGTCAGCGAGCTTGTCGCAGATGGTGTTATGAACACGCCAAATCGCGCCCCCCTCCTTCTTATGACTTGTCATGGCAACAGGTTCGAGGTGGTGGACCCGTTCCCGCTCCAGGTGTACGAGGGGGAGGCCTAGCCAAAGCTGCACATGGAGTCGTAAGTCTACCTCGTGGAGGAAGGTCCGGTCATCCTCCCCCAACGGTGTGGCTTGGAGCCATAGTACGCTGCCCCGCGTCGCTGTGGCCCAACACCTGCTCTGTGCCCGGAGGCTGCATCCCGTGCTCGGTCCGCAGCGCACCGGACAAGAACATTGCCGCAACACTACTCTCCATGCCTCCTCCACCCATCGCTCTCGTCGGCTCGCATACCACACCTTACTCAGTTGCTGGTAGAGGCTTGGCGCTGGTCCCTGCTACAGGCTGTCAAGAGAGGGGAAGGCGCAGAACACTTGCATCGCTAGCTCCTCCTCCACTCGGCACCACAAGAAGGTGAGGAAGTCAAGGGTCCGAGCGAAGGGCAGGAGAGAGCCGATGTCAAAGACCAGCTTGTGGAAGAGGAAGCCTGTGGCGGATATGAAGGCAAGCGACGCCCGGTCACGGGCACTGAGGAAGCCCACGCCGCCAAAGCAGAAGGGCAGCTCCACCTGCCACTGGGCGAGTTGCTGCATATCCCAGATCTTCGTCGCATGGTCAGCAATTTCCGTCACCTGTAGCTACGAGAGGACCACCGCCCACACGACGTCGTCGAATTGCTGTAACTCCGTTAGCCACCACAGCTCGTGGGGCAGGGCCCACACGCAGAAGTCCACCCGTGGAATGATGCAGAGCCGGAGGAGGGTCATCGCCACCTGTACGTCCTCCATGCAACCCAGCTGCCGGAGATCGCGGGACCGGTGCGACAACCACGCCTCTGCCCACTCCTCCTGAAAGTCCTGGGTGCTGACCGGGCAGCCTAGGACCTCTACTCCTCTAGCCGTCCAAGGCAGCCCTGTGAGCATGGAGGGGATGGCGTCCGTTGAGCGCTGCTAAAGTAGACACTTCCCAGGCTCGACGCGTAGGCCGCGGAGGGTCGTAGCCTGCACAAAGGCCGCCATGCAGGCCCCTAAGAGGTGGAGGGGTCCAGAGACGGTCTCGTCGTCCTGGTAGGTGCCGATGTGGCCCAGCCGATCACCACTCTCCGCCAACAGGGTTCGAGATGTTGGTCTTTTATGCCCCATGGCCACTGCTATGGCTCAATGCACAGGTTGGGCATGCACTGCTCCCTTGGAGTAAGTCCTCCTAACCTTGTTCGTGGTGTTAGTCCAAGAAAGACACCAGAATTGTACCGTAACAAATAACATGTTGGACTTAGGGACAACAAGTCTTGCGATCGAGCCTTGCTGTTTGTATGAAAGGTTTTGACCTTCTAGCATATAGGAATTTTCTTAGATATTTCTCCATGCATGAGGTGGATCTGCCACTTGGCGGTGAGAGGATGCGTTGATTGGCAAGCTGGTGAGGTGGTGTGGAGTGGCCACCCCAAAAGTGCCACTACCCACACACCTTAGAAGCCACGCCTAGGACTATATGTACTAGGGTCATTCTTCATTCTAAACACACAATGTGGCCTTAGATGCTCCTCACAGAGCTGTCCAACTAAGGAATGATATAAAGAAGACACTGGTTGGTCTAAGCCCCAGGATTTAGTCTTTGACTAGCACCTTGCACGAAAGTGACCAAGTGCTAACTGGACACAGTTGCTAGCAAGTGATTGCCTAGGAACTGCTGAGTGTAGAACTGTGATCCTGCGGGTGAGATCTTCTCCTAGCTGAAATGCTAGGAGCGGACGGTAGGTGCTATTGTGTTGGCCCTGTGTTCTAGTCCGTTGGCCTCAGGCCGGTTGACAAAGGACAATGGGCCCACACTGACCAGTTGTAAGGCACGTTTCGCTCACCTTTGGTACTCTCTCTCCAGGTGCACATGTCAGCTTCACCAGCTGGATGAACTCCATCTCCTTCATCAGCCCCAACGGCTGAACTTGCACCTAACACACAGGGGCCGAGAACAAGCTCTGCCCTTGGAGGCACAACCCTTCGGTCCCAACTCGGGCAAGCTCTACCCTTGGAGGCAAGACCCTGGGTGTGCTTGTGTGATTTTTCTTCTCTGTTTGCAGGTAAACATCGGCCTGAGGGGTAAGGAAGAGAACTGAACCTTTAAACCGGTAGTAGACACCAGCTAACATCAGCCTACATCAGCCTCAACGTAGCAGAGACACAGATTGTAGAAAAAGGGCAGCTAAAATAGATGGCCCATCAAGAGCAGTAGGGGCTGCCGCAGGGCAGTCCTCAAACACAACAGGGGTTGTCGCAGGGCAGTCCTCAAACTCAATAGTGGATACCGCAGGTCAGACCAATGGAGCAACCGTTAGTGCTACCACACTGCTGCAAGGTCTCAAATCTTTGGGAGTAATCCTAGTCTTTGAAGGTAACGACTTTCGGCTCTGGAGATGGCAGCTCAAACTGTCAATAAAAGTGCACGGTTTCATCAAGCTTCTAAAGGGAGAGGAGCAGGTTCCTGCGGTGCGCTCACTAGAGCACGAGGCATGGATGGAACGGAATGATATTGCCATGTCATTCCTCAGCAACACGATTGCTAAGGAGTATATTCCCATCATTGCCGGGTACACGCTGGCGTCCAAAGCTTACGACAACATCAAGCGTGTGCACCAATCCACCTCCCTCGTGAATAGATTATTCATCCTACAATGGTTGATCAGCATGCGGGTGAATGAGGGCGAATCAATCCCCGATTTCCTACAGGAGTTTGAAACACTCCTTGGCGAGGCTCGCCCGATGAACTAGGACCTTGACAAAAACATGCAAGCGATGATCCGTGGCGCTACCAGAGAGATGGAGCCAAATGATCACCGTCATGGGCGGTTGGAAGGAGGATGACTTGACATACATGGCAGTGTCCGAGTACGTGCGAAACAAGGCCATGCGCTGTAGCAAAAGTGAGGCAAACTTCTCAGCCTATGGCGTACGCTACGGTGGCCGCGCGAGCAAAGGGTCAGCCTTTGGTTAGAAAGGTGGCAGCGGAAGTGGTGGTGTTGGAGGCAACAATGGCAGCAAGGCTCCCACGCGACAGGGTAACTGCCACAACTGCGGCAAACCTGGGCACTGGGCAAGAGAGTGCATGTCATCAAACAAGGAAGACGGCAGAAGCGGGGGGAACAAAGGCAGCAAAAAGGGTGGCAAAGAAGCCACCAACACGATGGCACAGAGCACGCCTCCGGCAAAAGGAGCGGCGCTCCTCAGGCCAGGAGCTTTCGTGCTCGACTATGGCACCGACCATCACTCAAACAACTATCAGGCTACATTTGTCTCCATCGGCCCCACCAAGCGGCAGTTCAAATGCGCAAACGGTAGCGTTGTGAACGCAAAAGGCATGGGAGACAAGCTAGTGAACATCAACCTCAATGGTGCGGAGAAGGATCTACAGTTATGTGACGTGGTCACATGCCCTCGTTTGCGGCAAACCTACTGTCCGTGTCAAGAATAACGGACAACGACATTACGGTGGTGTTCACATAGAAAAAGGCGGTCATCGGCAAGAACAAGGACATCAAGGTCCTCTGCGCCAATAAAGATCTCGTGGCACAGGTCCCAGAGGTTGAGGGGCTCTACGTTTTGCAAACAACGGCAACAAAGAGCTCGAAAGATGAGGGTCATGCGGGTGCGGCGGAGGCCGTGGTCTCGGCACCAACACAAGAGAGCACACCTACGGAAACTGAAAAGGTATCCTCCGCCGCAAAGGAAGAAGACGCTAATCTGTGGCATGGACGCTTTGGGCACGTTACAAACAACACGCTCCAAGTCATCCAATAACAACAGGTGGTCCGCGCCATGGATGGTTGCAAGAAGGATGCGGTTGGGTGTGGCAGCCTGTGTGAACCTTGCCTCCACGGCAAGACCAAGCGAACACACTTTAAGCGCAACGGTCGCCGCGCAGAATCAGCCCTTGACCTGATTCACACTGATGTGTATAGACCCTTTTGCACGACGTCAAACGGTGGTAGCAAGTATATTCTAACCTTCATCGACGACCACAGCCGCAAGGTGTGGATCTTCTTCCATGAAACCAAGGGAGAGGTCAGAGGTATACTGGAAAGAAAGTCAAAGCAATACGAAGCGACAACGGCGGAGAGTATGAAGCATGCAAGGGCTGGTTGTGGCAACATGGGATCAACCACCAGCCCACAACTCCCTATACGCCACAAAGCAATGGTGTGGCCGAACGGATGAATCAGACCGTCCTCGACATGGTGCGCAGCATGCTCTTTGATGCAAAACTTCCACCATGCTTTTGGGCGGAAGCAGCAAGAACGGCATGCTACATTGTCAACCTGACTCCTGCGGCTGCTCTGGGCAGGCGCAACAACAAAAAGGGCAAGCAACAGATGACGCCACTAGAAGTATGGTCACGGTAGAAGCGGGATGCATCACACCTCAAAGTCGTCGGCTACACCGCATGGGCAAAAGTCCAGGCGGGAGAGGGTGGCGGCAAGCTAGATGCAAGAGCAAGAAAGTGCATGATGGTGGGCTATGAGACAGTCCACAAGACCTACCACGTGTGAGACCTAGCATGAAGAAGACTCATCACCAGTCGGGACGTGACCTTTGACGAGAGGAAAACAGACAAAGAAGAGGTGCTTGATCCCACACAAGCTCCAAAAATGGGAGAGTGGTTGGTGCTCCTGCAGTCAGGAGATCAAGCCCCCGAAAACTGGCAAGTGGTGCCAGTGGGGCAGGCCATGAAGAAGAGTGGTATGACAGGGAGAGCGGCTACGTAGGCTGACGCAGCGACGAGATCTGATGAAGAGTCAGACACGTCCGAGTGCTCTGAAAGCAACTCGAAGGCCAGTGGCTCTTCAAAAGAAGAAAACTTAACTTCAAGGCTGCCAGCAGCATAGGAGCAACAACATTGCGAAGATCCACCAGCAACGCAACGTTGCAGCACACAACAGAGAAAACAGACTCCAAAGTACGACGCTGACACCGGAAGCTGGACTGGATTGAGCTGGTCCTGTTTGGAGAGCCGCTCACTGTGACTGAGGCACTGGCAAGGCCGGATGCGGCCAACTGGAAGGAGGCGGTGGACAACGAGCTTGCGTCCATCGAAGAAAACAGCACATGGGTGCTAGTGAACAGATCCGCTAACGCTCACATGGTGGGCTCAAAGTGGGTGCTCAGGTTGAATCAGAAGCAAGATGATAGCATCGACAAGTATAAGGCAAGGGTCATGGTGAAAGGATTCTCACAGTGCGCAGGGTCTGAGTACGATGAGACCTTTGCACCGGTCGTCGCGTTTACCTCCATCAGATCCCTACTTGTCGTCGCTGCCGCCAAAGAACGTGAGATCTACCAGATGGATGTGAAGAAAGCCTTCCTGTATGGGAAGCTTGACAAGAAGGTACTAATGGAGGAACGGGAAGGTGTCAAAGCATCATAGGGTAAGGTGTGCAAGCTGATGAAGGCGTTGTACAAGCAGAAACATGCCCCATGGATTAGGAACAAGGAGATGGACAGCTTCATGGCTGAGATCTCCTTCAGAATGATTCCAACGTCTGTGTGGGAGGACGAACGTGGCTTGTTGCTCGTGACGTTGTATGTGGATGATCTTATCATGTGTTCTTCCTCGTAGAGGCCCTCACGGACCTCAAGAAAAATCTGGCCTGCAGGTTCAAGATGAAGGACATGAGACCTCTCAAGTACTACCTCGGCATTGCTGTTCACTGCAATCGCAAAGCAAGCCCATTGAGCTCAACCAGACCAAGTACATCATGGACGTCTTGAAGCGCTACAACATGGAGGACTGCAAATCCGTCAGCACCCCCATGCCCTCCGACTACAAGCTCTCCTCCCCTATATCACCAAGCAACGAGACAGACTGGCGAGAGATGCAAAACATTCCGTACCAGTCCGCCGTTGGGAGTCTCATGTATGCGATGGTGGGAAAGCGACCTGACATTGCTTATGCGGTGAGCCAAGTGAGCAGGTTTGTGACCAATCCTGGGCCAGAACATTGGCAGGCCATGAAGCTAGTTTTTTGCTACCTCAAAAGGACTCGGCACGTGGGACTTCAGTTTGGAGGTCTAGAAGGATCAGACTCGCTGCGACTGACATGCTATAATGATGTGGACTGGGGAGGGCGGATTGACAATAGAAAGTCCACCTCAGGGTTTGTCTGTCTTCTCAATGGTGGTGTGGTCTCGTGGACAAGCAGGAAGCAGAACTGCATCTCGCTTTCTACTACTGAGGCAAAGTACATTGCATTCTCTGAAGTGTGCAAGGAAACACACTGGCTTTTAAGTTCGCTTGATGAGATCAAGGCACCACAAGAGCAAGCAACGGTCATCCACATCGACAACCAAAGTGCCATCGCTATGGCAGAGGACCACATGATCTCCCGGCATACAAAGCACATCGACATGCAGTACCCTACTTACGTGATCTTGTGGCCAAGTGTGTCGTGGAACTGGAGCACGTCGCAACCAAGAAAATGCTTTCAGACTTCTTGACAAAGCTGCTAGACAGTGACTTGCATGTTGCACGTGCTCGATGAGTCGGCATGGTGGATGAAAGAGATGAGAACGAAAGACCATGAAAGTTGGTGTGCACAAACACAACGTAGAGCTACAGGTTCATGCCGAAGAAAACTACCACAACAGGTGGCGTAAGGTGCAAGACAGAGATTATTGTTCTTTTGTGTCCCATGGCCACTGCTATGGCTTAACAGACAGGTTGGTCATGTAGTGCTCCCTTGGAGTAAGTCCCCCAAACTTTGTTCGTGGTGCAAGTCCAAGCGAGACACCAGAAGTGTAGCGCAACGGATACCATGTTGGACTTAGAGACAACAGGTCCTGCGTTCAAGCCTTGATGTACGCAGGAACGTTTTTTACCTTCGTGCACATAGGAAGTTTCTTAGACATTACTCTATGCATGTGGAGGATGTGCCATATGGCAGTCATTTGATGCACAAACTGGCGAGCTGGTGAGGTGGGGTGGAGTGGCCACCCCAAAGGTGCCACTATCCACAAACCTTAGAAGCCAGGCCTAGGACTATATGTACTAGGCTCATTCCTCATTCTAAACACACAATCTGGCCTTAGATGCTCCTCATAGAGTTGTCCAGCTAAAGAACAGTAAAAAGAAGACACTGGTTGGTCTAAGCGCCAGGAGTTAGTCTTTGACTAGCACCTCGCATGAAAGTGACCAAGTATTAAGTGGACACAGTTACTAGCAAGTGATTGCCTAGAATCTGCTCAATGTGGAACCGTGATCCTGAGGGTGGTATCTTCTCCTAGCTGAAATGCTAGGTGCGGACAACAGGTGCTATTGTGTCGGCCCTGTTTTCTAGTCCGTTTGCCTCAGGCCGGTTGACACGAGGTGTAGAGTGGGGGCCAGGGCGAGGTTGAAAAGTGCATGGCCCAGTGGATCACCCTGGCAGGCGTCGTGGGCGCTCTCCACGACGACAAGTGTGTTGATGTCGAAGAGGAGGAGCTGGGCAGGGCCGAGGGAGAACTGCCGAAGGTAGGGGATTCAGGACCCCAGGCGTGAGTCAAGGACTTCGTGAACACCGACGCCCGCTCCACCTCGTTAAAGGCGTTGCAGATGTCAAGTCGGAGCAGCCAGAAGGAGGGGTTCGCGGTGAGGATGGCCTTGATCCCTCTTACCAGGAAAGCTACACCGTCGGACACGTCCACGTCGTATTAATGGGGTCCGTGTACGGAGTTAATCCTGTCCCTGTCACAAAGCAGGAGCAGCTTCCCCGCCAACCGCATCCACACATCGTCCACCGTGATCGGAGGCACCCCTTCCTCCTCCGAGGCCCCCTTCAGCACTGGGATGAGTCTGCCGCGGCTGATGCAGGAGGCTTCCTCTGCTTGTAGGTAGCCTTCGAACATGCGACGGAGGTCCCTCCCACGGCCCTCCAAGGCTGCAGGCGAGTCCAAGACGAGGTCGAGAAGCAGGTCTGTGGTGAGGCCCTGTGGCCCAGCGCTGGAACCGCGTGGTGTCTCCCTGAGCACCTCCTCCACCATCGCGTCTGTGATCCTGTCCGCTCCCCCATCTTCCGGTGGGTCAAATTTCGGTACCCACTCGGGTAGGAGGAGGAGGCCTGCCGGGTGACGCTCGCGGAGGGTCACGACCGTCTCAGCTGTACCCACTGCGGAGGGCCGGTCCTTGAACTGCTGCACTACTCGGGCGAAGGTGCCTACGTGGGCGAGACTCGCCGCCAGTCGTTTTGCCTTTGCGGCCTCCACCCCTTGTGTCACCGTGGCCTGGCAGGTGAGAGGGCAAGAAACAACTCGGGCATGTGCGACCAGGTGAACCTGCTCCAGTTTCTACTCCAAAAGCCCCGCCTAGTTGCCGGCCTCAAAGCGACTGCACCGCTCCAGAATCACCCCATCTTTCCGCCTCAGTTCGCGGGCCGACCCCCATCGCCCTCCTCCTTAGAGACACCAGCGGCGGCCTGAGACAAAGGACGGGTCGTCGATCTGCTCCTCAGGGGTGGGGATTTGGCAGAGAAGCAGATGGAGGTGAAGCAGCAACATTCGGCGAGTGACAACCTTTCTGTTTTCCTAGTGAGGATGAGACAGCTTCAAATAGATTTTTGACAATCTTTCTGTTTTCCTGGTGAGGATGAGACAGCTTTTGACATCCTATGGCCACCCCAGTCCACTCTAAAGGTCACCAAGGCGAAGCTGGACATCTGTACTCAATCCCTGGCATTTCCACAACTGGACTTGAACCTAACTCATTCAAAACTATGGTGTGTCAGCATCTGGAGTCAAACCTAGGCCTTCGACCTGATTATTGTTCAAGACCAAGTGCAAGCCCCGGCATCCTACGTCATTCCATTGCGAAAGGCCATACCTATCTTCTTCCTTATTCTCCTAATATGTTTGTTGGGAACATGATTCCTCGCATCCCAACAACGAGGGAGGAATCCACCCCAACAACACCCCACACCCACACACACTTGTAGTGACATCCCTACCTCCGCTGCCAAGGGTACCATACCAGTGCCAGTTTGAACCAGCACAGCATCACGATCACAGCCATGGCGGCACATCTCCTAAAACATGCGCTCCTCTCCTCTCCTCTCCTCTCCTCTCCTCTCCTCTCCTCTTCACTCCCCTCCCCTCCCCCCCCCCCCCCTCCCCTCCCCCCCCCTCCCCTCCCTCCCCTCCCCTCCCCTCCTCTCCCCTCCTCTCCTCTCCGCAAGGATCTCTCAAATCAGTGCTGAAGTGGAATCTCATTCAGAGCACGCCACATAAGTGATGTGTGGAACCTCCTTCCCTTACCCCCTCCCCCCCCCCCTGTCCTCGTCGTTTCCCCTGGGTCCCACTCCTCCCATCCCCCCGGGCCTCCATCGTATTCCGCCCCTCCCCATTTCTGAGGGAACCCAAACGAGGCCATAGTAGGAATGGGCACATTGAATGGTCGAGTTTAGCACTCACAGCCTCAAACTACTTCAAGTCAATGGAAACATGTCCAAGTCTTAGAGAAGCAGGGCGGGGCCCTCGTACAAGTGGAGTTCGGTACTCGAGCCTCACCTTTGGCTGAGGAGCGAAGCTCGCCGTCTCGACATCTCGAAAAATCCTTTGGACACTAGTGCAAACTCTGTCGAGTTTGCTGATGAGGCTGATATGGCCGAAGAGACAGTCGTCACAATTTCACCCTCCTTCTTAGGTTCCTTGTTCATAAGCTACACCAGTGTCGCGAGTGATTGTTGGCTAAATTCAGAGATGAATTGGACGCATTTGAGGTTGTTCTCGTCAAACTGTTAATGTAACTTCCATCACCATCTTCTCTACTACTTGTTGACTGGCTTCCCATAATTGTCACAAAATAACCCATTTTTACCTAGTGGTCCATTCAACCTGCAATTCTTACGGTACAGAAAATCTTGCCCTATGATGTTGTTGCGCCCGCCTATGTGGCAAGTTCATCGGATCACCACATCACGTAACTCTTTGATTTGCAAGCAGTGTAGCAGTTGCAGAGTCGACTGCTTGTCTGTCTCTCCTCGTGGAGTTCAGACCATTGGTTGAAATCAAGGATCCGACAATTTCGTTGAATGAAAGGTAAGGAGCTCCTTAAATGCCCTTGTGATGTATAGTTTTTTTTGTAGATCGCAGTTGTGACGATTAGTTCATGATTATGGCCGCAATTTCGAATTCGTCTTGTTTAAACAAAAATGATACTAAATTCCCCCTCGGTTGACCAATATCGATGCACATCAAATATTAAGAACACTCTGATCCGGGCACATGTTCAAGCTTGCGATGAGTAGTTTACTGTTGCTACTTGTGCCGATTTTTGGCACTTTGACTGAACATCAGGCCAGTGAGTCTCCAGGCCAATAGGGTTTGGGGGGAGAGGGGGGTGGAGCAGACAATTCATATAAGAGGAGCTGTGTAGACCCATGTGTGTGACACTCACGACATGTCAAGCAACAAATTCTTCCTCCTTGTATCCCTCAATGACTTGGTCTGCCATGAAGGGCGGGTTGTCCCCCATTCTCTCACTCTAAAATTCTAGTCCCACACAACCCCCCACTTGGCACAAGATGATGGATGCATCCTTAACGTGACACATCCCCACACATTGTCGCTGCTCTTAAGCTGGTCACTGGCCCATCCCAAATAGGTTGTGCAAATCTTGAACTTCTATGGTCGTTGGAGAACTACATCCATCAGCTGTGGCTTTCAAGTGCATCCGGGGGGGGAGTCTAGGAGCAAATCCTACAAGAACCTCTCGTGCTTGCAATGTATGGGATGCATGTGAATGCCATGCATACAAGATGAGGAGGCCTTTGGCATGCTCGGTGGACAGACTTTGAAACTTGCACTAATCTGTGAATTTGGGCTAAAAAAGCATGGAAAACCATTCATTTGATTTCTTAATGATAGCCCTGAGAAGATTCCAGGAAGCTTCCTAGCAAACTTGCCACTGGCTGGGCGTCAACGCTCAGCCAGCTCGCCGCGTCAACACGCGTCAGACGCGAAACGGCAAGGGTTTGGCTAGACGACATGAACACAGTGTCAAATTTGCTTCCATAAATAAACACATGCAGAGAGAGGTAAGAAATGACAAGTCCACAACAAAAATACTTGCGGCGGTGCACGACGGGTGTCACACGCAGCAGTGCAAGGTCTGACCTAAAACTAGCCCAAAAACACTGTTTTGGCCGTAACTCTGCATAGAAAAATCAGAACGCTATGCCGTCTGAACCTAGAGATGCATAATCTCAAGCCGGACGCTACGACTAGTCACTCACATAAGTCCGGCACCGATTAGTGGACAGTGAATACAAAACATACAAATTATGCTCAAGAGCCAGTCCACCGAGAAAACTCTAGCGTCTGTAGAAAAACCGTTAAGTACCCCGGCAAGCACCCAGGGCGCCGTGGCAGCTTTCTGGCAGCTCCTGGTGGATGGAGCCACCACTCGTCGGTGCTCCGGCGCGAGCTGCGTCCGCATTAAGGATAGGCTGCAGAAAAACTGCAGGAGGTCCGAGACAGCATCCACGACGCTAGGTCTGTCGTCGGTTAGCTCTGAGTGGGTGGTCCACCACCTGCCGACGAGCCGGTGCCTCGAGGGTCCACATCGGGGACCATGTCTTCGTGCTCTCCTGTACCGCTGCTCTCCTGGCCGTCACTCGTGACGGGTGGAAGCCACACACACCAACACTCCCCCTGACTGACACAACTATCAACATAACGATGTCTGAGCGAAGGTAAGAAAGGTTGGCTCTGACAACCGATCATAGCGAGCACCGATCAAACATACCAAAGCACATGGTCTCCTTGTGACAATGGTGCATCTCACCAAGTGCCCGGATCTCGACCAAGCAAGAAGTTAATCAGACACCTACGTGTTAAACATCATGCAAGAGTGACAGAGAAACATGGTCTCCTCGTGACCCCGGAAAATGTCTCCGGGTGTCCGAGTCTCGACCACATCATGCATGGATCATACATAACACATGTAGGCAATGGGTCTCTATGTCACACCGGTAGAACTCACCAGGTGCGCGGGTCTCAACCACTTATCTCGACCCTAGCATCTTGCCGCACCTCAATTAACCTCGCTGTCCTCAAAAGAGTATTAGGCCAAAGCCCACACACGAACACCTCCCCTGGGCTACAGAGGCTGAAAGCATGAGAAAAGCTGATGGCCGCTCCCTACACAATCCCTGAGGAGGGAGCCCGGCTCCCCCATGGCCACATACCCCTACACTGTAATAGCAAGGGTGACGAAGATGCTGGTGAGATGTACTCGCACAAAGCCTCACCCCGGAGCGTCGTCGTTGCTATCATCGTCACTGTTTTCCTCATTTGTTGATGTGACTGGTGCAGTGCTGAGGGCCTGCTCCAAGACAATTGCGTGTTGTATGGCCTGCAACTGCTGAGCTGCATATGGCCTCGTGGCCTTTGCAGGGTCGAGTTGCGTTTGGAGCTATACGAGCTTTGACGCGATAGCTGACTGGCTTGCTACATCTGCTGCATGTAGAAGGTCAGTCGCAGAACGAACCTGTCGGTGGACCTCGATCCTGTGCATGTTGGCACGAGCCAAAGTCTCCTGCAGCCTTGCGGTCTTACCTTGTAGAAAGAGTGGAGCTCCGCTTGCTCATTGCACAAGTCGACGTCCTCTGCATCAGTCGTCAACTCAAGTGCCACTGGGCCACAAAGTGCTGATAGAGCGTGAGCGTAAGACAATGAGTCACCATGTAAGTTATCTCGGGCTGTAAGAATAGTTCTTGCAAAGGCACCTGCTGCTCGTGACACACCTGTCGCTCAGCTGTCACCTACTAGCCGGACGTTGCCATGTGTAGGTACACCTACATCCGCAGTGACGTCGCGGTCATCAAAGTTGCGGTCAGTGCTGTGGTGCTCCTTGCTTCCCCTGGTGCACAATCCATCATCCACCTACTGCTCGAGATCCGCCTGGCCCAGATATGCATGCTGTAGAGACCACGCAACAGCCTCGAGACGCATGTGTACGTCCTCCACACAGTCCATGACAGCCTGCCATGCTGGATCAATCGCGGTGTAGTTGCAGATGCTGGCCTCCCGGAGCTCGGCCACGAGACTCTGCACGTGTGCCTCCACTCTAGCCACGGCTGCCTCCTGAGCGTCCATCATGGAGCTCAGGCGCTCGGCGCAGGCGCTCAGCTTTGCTATGTCGACGGCTGGAACCGCCATGGTATCAGCAACGCTGGTCAAAGAAGCCCTGATCCGGAGATCCGCAGGTCGCTCTGCGTCCTCCACCGTGGCTTCTGCAAGCTCATCAGGTCTCGCCGATGTATCGCATACACGGACGTCTGCGACCGTATAGGGGTCATCATGTGCTCGTGCTATAGCTACTAAGAATACGGTAGCACACTAGGCCTCTACGTCTGTCACGAACTCCGTGTCTGACCAATCCCCCATGTACGACTCGTCGTCCTCACAAGGGGCGTTTGTCCCCTCCTGGCGGTCACCCACATGCTCCTACCGTAGATCACTATCTCTTGCATCAATCATGTGCTATCCTGTGGTCATTGGTGAGCACTCCACCCCCCCACCGGCGGACGGACTGGGTAAAACCAGGAGGGAGTGGTGCACCAACTTCGCAACCGAGGACGAGGGAGACAACTCTGCTACAACTCTTGCCACCACCATAGTAGCTGCTATCGTCCCGGCCATCATCAGGGTATCAACAGCCTCTGCTGCCTCTCCTACTCCCTTTGCCACGTCCACTGCAATCTCCAACTAGATCTCTGAAGTTGACTCAGCATGAGACCACTCCTCCTCGGACGAACATTCCTCCACCATAGCAAGGTGATGCACCAACTGAGTGTGTCGTAAGCCTCCGTATGCTACCTCATTCCTCGGCTATAAGGTAGTCGTCGGTGGACACTCTATCCCCCCCACAACTGACACACTGTTAGAAGGTGGAAGGGGGTGACACACCAATCCTGCAACCGAAGACGATGGAAGCGACTCCTTGGCAACGTCCGTCACTACTGGTGATGCTGTTGTCGCAACTGCTACTACTGGCAGGGCACGTCTACCCTGTCAAGCCATCTGTTGTCTCGCTTGACGAGTGCGTGCACGAGGGGTGCCGACAGAAGTGACGGCTAAGATAGCGACGAGGTCAAAGGTCGGGATGAAACTGAATGACTCTAGGACAGAGCGGAGGGCGTCGGAGGTGGAGCTTAGGTCCGGTAGCGAGGAACTGGCAGGTGACGACACTATAGGATGTGAGGATGGCGAGGAGGGAGACAGGGATGTCTACAACGGCATGGTGGAAACGGCCCGCTCAGAGAGTACATGGTCTGTGAGTTGTTGCACCATGCGCTTTAGACCCTAGAGCCCAGCGTACAACACCACCATAACTGCACTGAGGGGTGCCACAATATCGGCTGACAATGTCTCTGAGTCCGATGGTAAAGACGAAGGGCGGAACCATATCCAAGGTGGTCGCCACCACGCAGGACGCTGGTAACACTAGCGCAATCCATGGTGCCGATCCCTATAGTAGTAGCAGGCAAAGCCATTGGATGCCTGAGGTGTATGCCACGGCTAAAACTGTCACTGTGGACATGGAGCCTGCGACGTATGTAGAGTCGGTGCCAACCACAGCGCCGGCTAGGCTCCCTGCCATGCCAGTCTTCTCATCGCCGGAGCTCAACGTGGGTGAGTGCACACGACACTTGCTCCCACTGGCACAAGGCCACAGGGGGAGGTGAGCAATCAAAGCACAATCTCTTAGACATGTTGCGACGCCGTCACGAGGACATTCACCACTACGTTAGTGGTGCGCTGCTGTGCGACTCAAGTGTGCAACCTCGTCACCTTCAGTGTCGATTCTGCACTGGGTGCCATCGTCAACCAACAAATGTGGCCTCAAGCCACCTTCCCTGCTGCTGCTACTGCTGCAACTCTCACGGCAGATGGAGCTACAGCGGTTCCTGTCGTCAGCCGACTGTGGTGGCCTCAAGCCACACCTAAAAGGTAAAATGAATAAAAGAACACAAAACTTTTATTCTCAGGCGTCACCTCCTCGGGTGCCCCTTTTGGGGTTTTTGTGGGGTGCCCTACTTGAGGCCTCCCTCCCCCTCTATCCTCTCCCCCTCCCCTTTTTTTGGGTCTGGCTCAACCCTTGCCTTTAGTGAGCTCTTCCATCGGACGAGCTCGCCAACCGGCAGGCTCGCCGATCGGCGGGCTCACCGATCGCCGCAAGCTCATCGCGGTCTCACGGTGAGCTTGCCCCACGGCAACCTCACTCGCGGTGGGAAGTTGCAAGGCATCTTCCCGCCCGCTACAATCGCGGTAGCGGCAGGTGCTGCTGCCGCCTTAGCTTCTGCTGCTGCACGTGATGCTGCTACTTCTTCTACGCGCATGTGCAAACACGGCCACAAGATGTAGCTACTCGCCACCGCCGCTGCTGGTGCTACTGCTGTCGTAGGGTGATGCTGCTACTGCATCTACTACTACTACGCCTATTGCTTGCAGTCACTTTTGCTGTAGCTACTTGCCGCCACCGCTACTGCTGCAACTGCTCGCCGCCGCCGTTGCTCATGCGACTACTTGCCCCTGCTGCTGCTACGCCGGTATCTTTAGTAGCAGCCACGCAACTGCTTGTGCAGTTGTGGTAGTACCTGTACGTTAATGCTATACTGCAGCACAACTGTTGTTGTACTGCTATGAATTGCGGCTGCTACGTGCTGCTCCCGCCTCACGCTGCTGCTGCGATGCTGATCTATTGCACTGCTGCTGATGCAATCTCACATGCTGAAGGTGGGTGACGTAGCTAGAGGTCGGGTGACGTCAACAGGTCCCAGTGGATTGGTTGTAGCGGTGATGCTCACTGCTGCTACTCTGCTACGTATCTGCTGCACAGCTCGGCAAGAACTGTCTTACTACTTGGGTACCAGGAGAAGATTTGAGGAAGCTTCCTAGTACGCTTGCAACTGGCTGGACATCAGCGCTCAGTCACCTCGCGGCATCAGCACAAGTCGGATGTGAAACGGCAAGGGTTTTGTTAGATGACACTAACACAGTGTCAAATGTGCTTCCATAAAAAAACACATGCAGAGAGAGATAGAAAATGACAATTCCACAACAAAAATACTTGACGTGGTGCACGACGGGTGTCGCACGCGGCAGTGCAAGGTCTGTCCTAAAACCATCCCAAAAACACTGTTTTGGCCGTAACTCTACGCAGACAAATCAGAATGCTACGCCGTCTAAACCTAGAGATGCGGAATCCTGAACCGGATGCTACGACTAGTCACTGGCATAATTCCGGCACCAATCGGTGGACAGAGAATGCAAAACATGCAAATTGGGCTCAAGAGCCAGTCCACCAAGAAAGTTCTAGCATCTACAGAAAAACCGCAAAGCACCCCGGCAAGCACCCAGGGCGTCATGGCAGCTCTCTGGCAGCTGCTGGTGGATGGAGCCACCACTCGTTGGTGCTTTGGCGCCAGCTGCATCGGCATCAAGGGTAGGCTACAGAAAAACTACATGAGGTCCAAGAGAGCATCCACAACGCTGGGGCAACCGTCGGTCAGCTCTGAGTGGGAGGTCCACCACCTGCCGACACGCCTGTGCCTCTAGGGTCTGCATCGGGGACCATGTCATTGCGCTCTCCTATACCGCTGCTCTCCTGGACGTCGCTTGTGACGGGTGGAAGCCACACACACCAACATGGTTATGTGTGTACGAAAGTAGCCATCCCACATTTTGTATCATGGTGTCCAAGTTCTTGCCACTTGGATGACAGGTGTTTGTCTTCGCAGTGCACATCACCTGGAGTGGGAGGACATGACCATCAGTGGCTCATGCAGAACAGTGACCTGGCGTTTGTCTTTCTTCTGGAGGACCTTGACTTCAGCTACACAGTACAGCGCATACATGTACCAAGGAATGGGCACTAGGTGTACGCTATTGTGGTCTACGTTGACGAAGAGGAATTCAGGGATGGCATGCACACAGATGAAAACAAGTTGTCCGCTTGTGCATGGACTTTGCACGGGATTCCTCATCCGCAAGAAGCTTCTGGGAGAATTCTGTACCGCAACACAATGACTAATCTTAGACGAGATAAACTTCCAATACCGTGGACAAGAGAATAGGCCGTCCACCTCCTTGCCGTTGCGATGCGTGATACCTTGCTGTGACAAGAGGGTGATGATCTTCTCCCCGATGGTCATGGAGCACACTGGGATACCACTTATGTGAATGCACTCTAGGGAAACATAGCACTTGGCTCAGCATGCTCTATAAGATTTCCTCATTCATACAGTTTCTCTCAACACCTGTGGTCATCTTGTTATCCTCCTTGAGGGGATCTTAGGTGCAGTCGCAAGTGCACCGGCGTACATGGGGTTGAGCTGAAAAGTTCCCTTCTTGTACCATCCTCAAAGCATGTTTGGAGAAAGCTTGGTGTAGATCAAGGGTGCATGAAGGAGGCGGTAGTGCTTGTGAAGGTGTAGTTGGCTTTCCCAAAGCTGTCCATTCAGACAACGGCTTCATGGATAATGGGCACATGCCCCAAATCACACCAACCCAGGTACTTGCCCTTTTCCTAATTTCTAGTGATGAATTCTCATGTAGGGAGGGATTTGGGAGCTGCTTTGGAAAAAGAATGGCTTCGGTGACTATCGCAGCTGCATCAAGAACTATGTAATCATCAAGCTCTTGCATGAAGACATTGTGGACGTCCAGCTTTGCATCGTCCGGATCCCCTGCGATCAGGATTAGAGCAGCAATGCAGGTGAAAATCTCTTCACTTGTCGCACACCGTCATCAAGTGAATTTGACTGGACATACCAACCTCCGTCATTGGGTGAATCGGTGTTCTTTGTTCCAAGATGTAACACATACACAATGAACCTGGGAGACAGAATATAATGGCATCTTGAAAAAATTATTCAGATGAGTAATTCAACATCATTAGGATGAATCAAATGGAAAAAAATTGGGATAGGCTTTGCCTATCCCAATGGTATGAGTGCATGACTCTGACGTAGGAGGCCAGTGTGCAGGTCACAATTCTGGAGACTTAGACTAGGCCGCTCTTGGGCTGGGCTGCTCAGGGCTTGAGGTCCAGATCACGGGGGGCCTGCGGTGCCGGTAGGATGGCAAGGCTGGTTGTAACCCCACCACCAAGAAAATTAAAAATATAAAAATGAATTAGTCTCAAATTCATGGAAAGATTACAATGTAATCTTGAAGAAAATGAACCCGACAATCAGTCGGATAGTATTCTACAATCATGGGAATGGGTCTGCAAAAACTTGTTTCTCTCACTTTAATGTTAGTTGATGCCCGTGACTTCCTTGTATGCATGCATATACATGAAAATGATGTAGAATGGTTTAGCATGCACATGTCGATTTTTCAAACTCGTTGTGGGAGTGCTTAGCTCCTGGCTGTTAATTGTAATTGGCCATCTTGTCATACTTTTCTGCCAACAGCCACTCACAGGTTGTTGGTTTTCACACATCTTTCTTTGTACTCTGCTGTGTCCTCCCGGCTTGTGTACATTGGCGTGCAGATGACTGACGGCGAGACGCAACGCTATTGGAGTGTCGTCTAGTGGAGCCGACGCACGTCGAGGCCTACACGCATTTTGCTGGAGCCTCCTCCCTCCAACGTGCTCAGCTCCATCGGCAGACCTCCTCGGTAGTCGTGCCACCGACAGTCACTATCGCTACATATGCTGTCTGCACGCGTCCAGTGCTGAATCTGACTGCGATGTTGCATCTGCAATGCCATATTCTTCTTATGGTCCAAGTTTCATCTTATTCAGGCACTGTTGGGGGGCTAGCGTAGACGTCGCCTGGGTTTAGGCGGCTATAACTCATTGCTGCTATTTTTCTAGGTGATTCTGTCCACATGATTGCGTTTGTAGTGCGTGAATTATGGTATGGTCCACTTTTCAGGCAAAACAGACAACGCCCAGGTTTTGGGCTGACGGTTGTATGGCAGGCTCACCGACAAAACCCTGCCTGCCAGAAAATATGTAGAGCGAAAACGTTTTGACGTTTTTGCAGACATAAGTCAAAACTGCTAGCCAAACTCTGACCATGCCAGCTGGCACGGTCAAGTTTGCGAGCCATGTGGCAGTCACAAAAAACAAAAGGGGTCTTGAGGTCGCATTCCGACTTCCGCGAGGAGAAAGACCCAAACTCGTGAATGAGATGTCGCGATGCATATTTTTGTAAAGAGATGCATTATAGACACCGATATCTAGGAAGCACATGAAAGATTTTTATAAAAACCTATGGATTATTCCACCAACGGAAAGAAACTTGTGCAAAACAGACTCTAGACAAAAAGGAAAGAGAGCACAAAATGAAATAGGTGTCACAACGGATACGATTGTGGCATAATCATAACTTCCTTCGCAAATATACGTCGTAGTTTTGAAAGGGATAGTTTTGCTCTGTGACAACGCGACGCGGTGAGATCCGTATGACAAACGGGCATCGTCGGCAGAGCCAACCTCATTTGTGACCATTCGCGACTGAAACACCGAGAGCTCCTCCCATTTCGAAGCAACGTACTCCACCGATTTCTACAAAATAGGTCATTTTTCTGATTGGCTTAGTAACTCATTAACAAGCTATACACAGCTCAGAGGGGGCTAGAACATGGAGGGGTCTCCCATTGATGCTCATTCTCACTTCCTCATCAGTCATTTCCATTTTTTAGCTGTTGTCTGGTGCACACGTTTCTGAGTAACAACACTGGCGCATGCGTTTCTGAGTAACAACACCAGAGCTCTCAGACTTAGACTCTGGTGTAGCAGACTTAGGGGACAGCTTAGGCAACGAGTGTGGGTTCCTACACGCTGCATCAACAATGTTACTGCCCCAACCTGCTGCATTAGGTTTTCAAGCTTGGTATCTGACCAGAGCGTAACAAAAGTAGTAGAACATCGGCAAACAGGTCCAGTCAACGCCTGCGGTCCCCATAACGCGCCCGTGCAAGGGAAATGCTGTCGGATTTTTCCGATAGCGTTGACCCGCTCAGTGACATCTTCAACGCTCCAGAAACGGGAGCAATGCAACCGAAAGGTTTTTGGCAGCACTAACCCCACAGCGGTGGTAGCGGTGCTTGATTCGTGATCAACACGACCGAAAGACAGTGGAGCGGCACCAATGCACATTGTGATGACACCGCCAGGCAAGTAACATCTGCTCTTACCAGAAGTAGTAGCACGTAGCAAGTAGCATGCAGCAAGCAGTACAAAAATAGCAAGCAATAGTTGCTACACCAAGCAACAGCAGCCCCAGCAAGCAACACCTATAGCCGGTAGCAGCAATGAGCAGCAAGCAGTAGCGAGCGGTGAGCAGCAAGCAGTAGCAGCAGCAGCGGGTAGCAATAGAAACAGCAAGCAGCAAGCAGTGAGAAAAGAGCAGTAGCAGTAGCAGCAGCCAGCAGCAGCAGCAGCAGTAGTAACGAGCAACAGCAACCGGCAGTACGCAATAGTAGCCAGCAGCGGGCAGTACTAGTAGTAGCTACGGGCAGCAGTAGCAGCTCGTCAAGAGTCTCGCATCCAGTGCATGGAGGCCCTTGCCTCTCTTTCCATCTCCTTGATGGTTGTCACCCTCCCCCCATCAATTGCGTCCTCAAGTGCCTCATCATCTGGCAAGAAGAAACATAAGGAAAAGAAGGGCAAGGACCCACACCACTAATAAAGCGGATCTAGTGGTGATAGCTTAGTCTGCCACAATTGTGGCTAGCCAAGACAAGGGTGATATACGTGTCAGCTCCCGACAAATGACGCACTTGAAATTGCCATCATGCGTCACCAACGTGAGCGGCGCCTCGCCACCGCCGCCAAGACTATCGCTCCTCCTACTGTGTCCGCTCCGCCTGCTCCCTTTCACCCTCCGATAGCTCAACCGCAGCATCATCCGGAGCCACCGGTGCCCGCTCTTCCATCACCAGCGCCTTCCTCCTCCTTCCCCAACTCCGGTGCCATCACACCACAATCGGTCTACTTCGTTGAGCCCTCCATCCGCAAGCTTCAGTTGGAACAGTTCATCACACTCCAGCTCGGACTGCATTGCCCTTCTCCCCAGGGAAGTGCGAGTTGCATCGTCTCTGGTCACCCTACCTTTCCATGCATGATGGAGTCTGAGCTACGGCTGTACCCTGTCCCTTTGTCCATTTTGTTCTCTGTCCTACCCTCCCCACCTGCTCCTCCTCGTGATGATTTTGCCTGGTTCGATGACTGGCAGTCCCAGTTTGCACCCCCATCCATTGCATCTGTGTCCCTCGCCCACTGCCATGTGACCGTTAGCAACCTGGCGACACCGGTGTAGGACCCTGTCAAAACCTGGATCATTGACGCCAGGGCCACACATCACATGACGGCCTCACGTGAGGCCTTTAAAGTCCTTGGTCCTATTATTGATGTCTCTAGGGTTCGGACAGGTTTTGGTCAGGTCTTACCCGTTCGTGGTGTTGGTGTGGTTCGTTTCCGTGGTCCTGTTGGGGATGTCTTTGTGACCGATATCGTTTTCGTTCTAAGTCTTCAGCCCCGCCTCCTGTCCATCACTGCCCTTGACCGCATGAGCATGGACGTATTGCACTCGCATGGTGTTGGCACTGTGTTGTTGCAACCGTCCGGTCGTGTCGTCTTGCATGCCACCGTCCGTGGTAACTTGTGGCATGTGCTGTGCCTGTCCGTGTCTCCCTTTGTCCCCTCACCACCTGCTGCCACAAGCCACATGTTTGTTACTAGTACACTCTCTCCATAGCACACACGTCTCCTGCACCGGCACCTCTATCACATCCACTCTGCCGCTGTCGATAGCATGCTCCACACGCAGCCAGCCAAAGGCCTTGATCCTACCTCCTTTCCACTGTTGTCTCCCACTTAGTGCATTGAGTGTGCTCAGGGGAAGATGCACCGGTCCACCTATCCCCTGTCCTCCTCTCTTGTGTCCATCCCGCTTGACCTGGTCCACTCTGATGTCATGGGTCCCCTTCCGAAAGAGTCCGTCGGGGAGCACGGACAATATGTCCTCATCCTCACGGACGACTACAATCAATATCGATGAGTCTTCTTTCTTCGGCAAAAGACCGATGTTATCCGCACTGAGCGCAAGTGTAGTCATCCTCTCCAACACTTCTGCTCTAATTGCAGTGGCAAATTAATGGGGGAGACCACACTCTTCCTCGCTTCCCCTGTTATCCATCATGATACGTCGGTGCCTTACACGCCAACCTAGAACGGCGTCTCTGAGTGGTGGAACCGCACCATGGCCGACGCCGTCCGCACCATGTAGGTTGAGTCTAGACCCTCTGATGGCTTCTACTTCGAGGCCTGGACCTACATGACATGGGTCTGGAACCGGGTTCCCTACGAATCCCTTCCCCGTTAGTCCACACCATACCAGCACTGGTGTGGCTAGCAAGCTGGATTTTGCCTGGCTCCTATTTGGGGCTGTGTCGCCATTGTGTGGTTGCCTGTCCCACACCAAGGCAGCAAGCTTCAGCCTCACGACTGTCCCTACACCTTCCTTGGCGTCTAGCGTCATTCAAAGGTGTGGCGCTTCTGGGATCTCTCCCGGTGCTTTATCATCGAGCCTCGAGATGCTCTCTTCTTTATAGACATGTTTCCCCGCGACCTCATTTGCTCCGACACGTCGATGTCCCTCTCGTTACGTGGGGGAGTGGTGGGTCCATCCTACGTCCAGTTATTTCTGGGTGCCACATTGTCTACGCCCGCCGGTCCTCACGGGCTGGCTGTCCAGCCCATGTCTGCCTGTCCCTCCGGGCTAGCTGCGTCATTGGCGTCCACTGGCCCTTCTGATTCAGCCACCCCGTCTGCGTTCACTGGCCTCTTTCAGCCGGCCACTCCATCCGTGTCTACCATCCCCTCCCGGCCGGCTGCGCCGCCCATGTCCGCCAGCCTCTTCGAGCTGGCTGCCCCGCCCGTTTCTCTCAGCTCCTCCGAGTCGGCTCCCCCGTCCGTGTCCGGTCGCCCCTCTGAGTCAGCCGTCCCATTCTTGTCCGCTAGCCTCTCTGAGCCAGCCGCTCCATCCATGTCCTCCAGCCCCTCCGGGCTGGTTTCCTCGTCTATTCCCGCAAGCCCCTCTAGGCCGGCCGCTCTGTCCATGCCGGCATGCTACACATGTGGTACGGGCGGGAGCCTTAAATCCAGGCCGATAGTGAGCACTCAGGGCGCCACCTCGTGCCTCTCGGGCCACGATCCCCTGTCATCCCACGAGGCTCCTTGCCTCCAAGCAGACCCACTCCCACAGTCGTGAGTAGGGACCATGGCACCAAGGCGCTTGGCTTGGCCACATTGTCAATGACCATAAACCTGCATTTGGAGTCAGCTCTGGGCTAAAACTTGCTCCATCAGGAGCACCAGAGTGCCATCACGGCTACTCTCACACGTGTGCCACCTGGGGCGCGAGACGCACACGCCCTCACTCTCCGCTCCATAGAGCTACCAGAGAACCCAGCCACCTTATGTGAGGCTCGGGCATCTCCCAAGGCCCCACACTAGGAGGCTACATGCGCCGACCAGCTTGCCGCCATTTGGCAACATCATGTCTACGAGCTTGTGGACCTTCCCCTCGGTCGAAAGGCCATCAGCGCCAAGTGGGTCCTTCGGCAAAAGTGGAAGCTAGATAGATCCCCGGAAGATTACAAGGCCCATCTTATAGCCAAGGGATTTGCCCAGGTCCGTGGGGCAAATTATGACCAGATCTTTGCCCCCCTCGGTCAGTTTGTTAGTGGCGGGGTATTATTTAGCTTGATTGCCCAGCACGGATGGGAGCTACATCGGATGGATGTGAGCAACGCCTTTCTCCATGGTTCGTTTGAAGGCAAGGAGTTGTACATAGTGCAGCCTCTAGGCTTTGACGATGGCTCTCGCATGGTCTAGAAGCTGCAGAGGCCCTCTATGGCCTGAAGGAGTCACTTTGCTACTGGAATCAGGAGATCAGTCGTACACTTCCAAGCAACAACCTCCTTTGCAACACTACTGACGTCGCAATTTTTGTCAGCTCGCGAAGCCAGACCTTTGTCGCTATCCTGGTCTATGTCGACGCTGTGCTCATCGCATTGCTAAATGCAGCTACCATCGAGCGGGTCAAGGACCTGTTACATTCCGCCTACCAGATGAAGGACCTCGGGTCTGCACGAATCTTTCTAGGCATGGAGCTTGAGCATCACCACTCCATGGGTATCGTGCATGTCCATTAGGCCGCCTGCGTCCAGACCTTGTCCGGGCGCTTTGTTGAGGACCTGCCCCTCGTGCCAAGAGCATCCTCACCCATGTTGCCCGATGGTCAGGCTAAGCTTAAGAGCTCTGATCCAATCGTGGTGGGGAAGCTAGTAGACGTGACCATGTATCTACGTGTCATCAAGTCACTGATGTTCCTAGCAACGACGAC
The DNA here is from genome assembly GCA_023375785.1 of Penium margaritaceum. NCBI lineage: Eukaryota > Viridiplantae > Streptophyta > Zygnematophyceae > Desmidiales > Peniaceae > Penium > Penium margaritaceum. The sequence goes on along the minus strand of SZWC01003117.1, from coordinate 154,462 downwards.
GAATCCAGACATTGCGTTCGCCATCAACCTCCTTGCCCAGTTCTCTAAAGAGCAGCATCACCTCTACTTTGAGACCACAATCCAAGTACTATGCTATGTCGTCTCGCCCCCACGGTGAGGTCTCATATTCCGTTGACAACCTTCCGTTGTTGCGCTGGGCTACACCGACACTGACTGGGCTGGCAGTCGGGGCAGTAATTGTCGTATCTTTCTTGTTGGTGGCATGACTGTGTCTTGGCGTAGCGACAAATAAGGATACATTGTACGCGGCAGTACTAAGGCTGAGTATGTGGCCCTTGGTTTTGGCGCATGTGAGAGCGTGTGGATGCGTTGCCCGTTGTCCCAGTTGTGTCAGTCAGTCTCGTCCATCACATTGCACCGTGACAATGAGAGTGCAATGGCCATTGCTCACAATGACGGCATGCATCACACTCAGACAAAGCACATCAATGTCGAGTATCACTATGTGCAATCATTGTTGCATAACGGTAGAATCAGAATTGTGTGGATTGAGACGGCACGGCAGTTCGATGAATTTTTTACCAAGGTACTTAAGCGTGACTTGTTCAAGAAGGGTGTGAGTACGGTTGGTGTGCGTCTGTAAGGTCCTCTCTCTCTCTCTCTCTCTCTCTCTCTCTCTCTCTCTCTCTCTCTCTC
>SZWC01003117.1:126373-143358 GCA_023375785.1 Penium margaritaceum | reverse complement strand
AGGGGGGGGGGGGGGGGATGGAGTCCTAACCCTATAAAATCCGGGTTACATAACACGTCACTAATGTCCCTAATGTTTTGGATTGAAAGTAGCTAAAATGTTTCTTAACCTCTATATATAAACTCCATAAATTTTCTCCTCAATGTAAACAGAATCCACGGTGCTAAAATTTCTGATATTTTTTATTGACAAAAAATGTGACAAATTCAGTCCATTTCACTTGTCCATTCCATTGACCTTTTACTCTTCATATGCGTATTTGAACAGTGTATCTTTTATGTGATAAACCATAAATGGGGTCATGGCATGTAGCACCTGACTGACCTCCAGAGACAGATGGAAGAGGATAAATCTGCCTGCAACGGATGTAGCAAGACCAAGGATGAAGGAAAAACATAGGTCCTGGAAGAAAATGCAGCCAATGGAGCCTGTGTTTGGAAGATGGGGGAATCCATACAAGCATGGTTTCATTCGGACAATACTAGTGAGACAGCGGAAAATGGCACTGATGATGCAGGTGATGCCGAAAGGTCAGGAGCTCAATGAGTGGGCAACAACGGGGCGAATGAAGATTCTTTCGAATAAAAGGAAGACAAAAGAGAGGAAGATGAGGCTTGGAACAAAAAGAGGGCGATGGTTTGAGGGCTTTGCAAGAGGATGAGATAAGCTGAATTTTTCCCCAAAGGGGGGGGGGGGAGGGGGGGCGAGCGAAAAAGGAACGGGATCACAAACACTGTCGTGTGAAAATACAGAAACAAGAAACTACATCACAAAAACATAGGAAAGACAATGGATTTTACTAAACATTACTTGCATAGTAAACATGACCACAGTTCTACTCAGCGGTACTCTCCCCTCCTTAAACCTTGACACATCTTGGTACACCTTGGTACATCAGACTGGTCACTAGCCACCTCCTTCCAATGGACACTCGGGTGCAAAGGGGAGGACAGAGCGGTGTGGGTAGAGTCAAAACATGCTGGCACAATGTACAAGTTTGAACCCACTGATCAATGTGGTATTGCCTTTTCAATATCCATGTTCATTGTGGCTATCACGCCCTCACAAAAGTCTCAATTCTAATGTTGGATTTCCCCTCAAGTCCATCTCGTGTTTCCTACCGGCCATATGCTATGGCACTTTAGCACATTAGAATGTTAGGGTAATGGACACATTTTGTAGAAGGAATACTGAAGTAAGTGATACGAGAAACCAAAACAATGAATAAACTGCTCATTCAAACCCATTATTAGATGTCTCCTCTCCCCCAGCTCCCAAAAGGCTGAATGAGCCTTGTAATCCCACCTGGCACTTCATCTTGAAAAAGCATGCATTTCACCCGATATGTGTACGAATCTCATAGATTTACTAGAAATCTTCCCTTAACTCCTTATTGAATATGAATGTTTTCTCAAATATCGCCAAGCATATTACTTTAGCGGGTCAACAATACTTGTTTTCCAAGTCTTATGCACATGAGAGTACCATCAAAGCTTTGGTATGCCTGATGGGGAGGAGGAAGACAGGGGATGCGGGGTCTCTGACTGGGATCACATGGTGAGGTGGAGTGGGTGCAAGATGAAGGAGGGAGGAGGGGGGGTCAACAGTCGGTCAGTGGTTTTCATCTTCTGTTACATCTGTCAAACTGCAATATCTTGACCTTCATCCACCCAAAGAGGGTTGTTGCCCATCACCGTTCAGGCAAGACCCGGCAGGAGCTTGAAAGATTTTTCTTTTTTCCTTTCATGTAAATGCTATGGTTGCAATTTAAACATATTATGTGTAAGTACATTTTGACTATAAACTTAGCATGAATTGTAGTATAATTGACCCAAACTTTTGGTTTGAATCATCATCACATTCCAGGCACTTTTTCTCGTTGGATCCCTCATCCATTTGTGGCGTTGAGCTGGTGTGTCGGCCACAATTTGTCTAGTTTTTCTTAGCCCATTTGATGCATGAATTATAGCAGTGCGTGGTGCCATTGGTTAGAAAGATGTTATTTATTTAGATGTCACAAGTTGCCACAGAAAATGGCTTACAGAGGCTCGCAGTCAAGAAACCAATCCCAAGAAGCATGAAGAGGGGACTGCCACTAACACGTTATGAGGTGTGCCAGAGGGGATTGGCGCTGACACAAGATCAACCGTGCTACAGGGGACTGGCGCTGGAACGTATCACGCGTGTTGGGGGGAGCTTCCACTAACACAGGATGAGGTGTACTGGAGGGGACTGACGCTAGCACAGGATGAGATGTGCTAGAGGGGATTGACGTTGGCTTAGGATCATGTGTACCAAAGGTGACTGATGTAAGCACGGGATTAGGTATTCTAGCGGGGACCGATGAGGCTAGTGGATCTATGGCCACGGTGGCCGGATCGTCAACAGCCAGAGACCGGATCAAATGTGAGGAGGCGCGGATAGATCCACCAGCAGAAGAGACTCCCCCATCCACCGGGAAGTTGGTGACAAGCGACAAAATGCTGGACAAGTCCCAATAGGTAAGGGCCAAAGAGAAGAGAGTGTCGTGAGACTCGACAGTGCGATGGAGAGCGGGGTCCAAAAAGCATCAAGCATTTGACCACGAAGAGATGCTAAGGAAGGCACACATACAACCCCGAGGTGAGACATTGGACCCTTGCTAGTCCTCCATAGACCAGATGCAAGCGAGGGACCCCCAAACATGAGCACAATGAATATCGGCGCGATGGCCAAACAATAGCTTGTACATTGTGACATGGTCCGGAAGAGGACCATGCGGCAGGCTGTTCCAGATCCACATCATGTAGGAGAACCCTTCAAATGAAAACAAATCCAAAAGACCACGTTCAGACTACATGGAGCGGTTCGCATCCGCCATTGCGCAGTTCCAACACTCACACACATCGTTATGCTATGGTGTAGTGGGGACGAGAGCTGGTCGAAGACACCGTACTCAACAAAGTAATTATCCATCTCGCCTAATGACTTGCCACCACAATCCGAGCGGAGAGTATGGAGGGTGTGTGGCAACAAACACTCAACCATCTCCAGCCACAAGTAGAACGCCAGGGCAGCATCCCTTTGATGGCGGAGGCTATAGATCAACCGTATCCGGATGAAGTCACCAGTGAGGATGAACACCTAGTGATCCTGATCTAAGAGGGAATAGATTAGTAGAGGAACAAGGAGGTCTGAGCAGACCAACTAAAATGGGCATAGTGCCCGTGAAGTGGATGTAGGGTAAGTGCACTGATGCATCTTACCTTGAGCTCAAAAGAAGCAATTGGTCTTTGGCGGCTTCTCGAAAGATGCCGCATCAAGACCGAGGGCGGGGTGTGTCTGAACAATCTTGGACACAGTGTCAATGCTCACGTGATAGAGGCGGCGATGCAACAAGTTCTTGTGCATAGGAGAGAGCATGCCATTCAGGAACACACACGTAAAAAAAGGACAAGAAAGGAGGCACAGCTGGTGGATGGTGAGCGACGTGGTACAGGTCATCAACAACAGATGCATAGAGGAAAACAGCATGGGTATCACATATGGAAATAGTGGAAACGTTAGCAGAGTCCTCAACAAAGAGACCCACCTGAGTACAGGCACAAACACGAGCAGATTGAGCTCCAGAGGAGGAACGTATAGCACGTGAGAGATGAGTACGGGGCCAGACGGACCATCAAAATGTACAAACCCAATACCCTCGACCGGTGGACACTGACCAGATTCTGTGGGAATGGATCCAACAGACCCAACAAAACCGAGGACAATGAAGTCAGCGAGATGACAGGTCATGTGGTGAGTGGCACCAGAGTCAATGATCCAGGTACCGGTCGCCTCACGACTCGTCGTCGACATCGAGAAATGGGCAACAGAACAATCTGTAGCTATGGGACGCTCAGATGGGACACTGGAGTTACGATAGAAAGCATGAATCTATGACTCGTCCAACCACCCTATACATTCAGGCCTAAAGTCATCACATGCAGCCAGTGCTCCCCCGCATGCATCATCATGAGCCACAGATGTAACAATACCACCAGACCGTGGACCATACGGTTGTGCCAACACATTTGCACCTCCTTGAGTACGAAGATCAAGACTATGACATCAGCTCCATGATGATGCTGTTGCGAGTGTCTGTGGTATCAAGGTGGTCGTTACGGCAACCAGTGGACTTGCCGGATGGGCCTGGGCAGCCTCACATGTGGCCGTCCGCTATGGGTAGTACTGATGGGCCCAAGGAGCTCCAAAGAGGTTGACAGCTCAATGAGAATAGCTTGGTCAAAGTGCGTGAGCATGTCAACCAACTCCATGTGGACTTTGACCATGATGGTGTGTAAGACCCACAATGAAGATTTGCCGATGATTTTGAGGCAAGTTTAGATACGCATGGCTCACCGTGAATAGGCTATCGTTGAATCACAGGGACTCTATTGAAGGGAGCCAAAGTCCCGAAAACATGTCCTCAGTGTTGCATGGGTCTGGGTTGCCAACAAAGGTAGTATTAACACACAACTGTAGTGAGGGTCCGCTCCAATGCCTGTAGTAGGGTGTCCAAGGAACGAGTGAAATCGTACAACAACATCCTCGGGCATGGCGTAGGACAAGCCGTGCATGGCTCTTGTAGTAAAATATGCCTGGCGAGGGTCAGCGGTCCGATACTTGCTCAAGTGATATGGCCAAACGCCCTCCGCATCAACCCATACCTTAAAGAGGGTCTCCCAGGCATCAAACCCAACATCGCTATCATAACGTAGTGGTAGGGTCTCAAGGTCTTTCGACCGTCGATCTATGAGAAAGGCGCCCTTAAAGGCATGCTCAAGTGTAGGGGGAATTGGAAGCCCACCAAAGGACACGTCGGGAGAGCAACAACACAGGATTAGGGCCCTTACAATCCAAAATCCTTTACACGAGTGGTCCGATGACCCAACTGGAGACGACTCAATCCCCTCAATGACCTCTTGACGCCGAAGACAATAAACATGACGATCGGGTACCCCAGGATCTTGTAACTACTCTCATCGGCCATTGAGATTGTCACTACTATTGTCGTCTCCAATCGACAGCTGCTACTACACACCCTCTCGCTACATGTCGTGTTAATGAACATCCTACTGTAGTGTTCCGGCCGTGGCTTGTGAATGATGCTGCATCCTTAAGGGTGGCCGTCTATGCCGTGTGTTGCTACTAGATGTCCTCCTGCGCCTGGAACAAGAAGCTCACGGCCTAGAAGCAAGGACTGGAGGTGTCAACCATGGAGCTACACCTAGAAGGAACAGTTGGCCCCTTCAACTTGTCACTCGGCGCCATGAGGGTGCTTAGGAGGGCAAATCGTAAAAGTGGTTGGATTGAGAATCAGATTGTGTTTCTTGATGATTTGTAACATTAACAAACTTGATGTCTTAGCCAAGGTGCCATGACCACAATAATGACCTCAACATGAAGGTTGTCCAAACGCAATGAATTTGCAGCGATGATGCAGGGGATTGTGCTGAATGCAATGGTACAAGTTTTATACAACAAGAATTAAGAAATGCAAAATGTCAAGTTTTTCTTGTCTGGCCAAATTTTCAAAGTATTTTAGATCAGAAATCAAGATTTCAATTTGTGTTGGGTGTATGGCACCAAAGGAATTGTTAGTGGATGCGTTAGAGAGCTCGTGACGAGAGTTTTCTAATGAGCCCTCACACACCCAAATGGCGGTCAATCATGGAAATCCCACTCTTGAGTGTCAAGTGGTGTGGTATGTACGACCTAAGATGAAACTTAGAAAGAAGCTTCCTGGACGGTCCAACACCACCACGTGCTTTAACAAAAAGTGGACAGGGTTGGGCAACCCACCGCTGCCTCTGTGGTGATGGCGTGATGATACAACTTCAAATTTTGTCATGACTTTGTTGCTGACGTGTGCGGTGATGGGTCACCGTGACGTGACGGGTTTTCCCAGGACCAGTTGTTGTAGCTATGAATTTCAATCTTATTGCCACTGTTGCGTCTCTCCTGCACATCTCAACAAGGGATGCCTCGACGCTATGATACAATAAGAGAATACATGGATGGTTCCTAGTACTGCTGGTGCTAATGAGGCAATGCAGTCCAGTTAGCGACTACACTTGCAGAGAGGGTGAGTGCAAAGACAACAAAGATTGGGCTAGGAGAGATGCTCAGTGTCTCATAAGTGTAATGGCTAGAATGTGTTGAGAGAAATGACAACTGACAAGCTAACAACATAAATAGCTGTTGAGGCATACGGCGGGTGACGCACGCATCAAAGTGAATCTGTCGTTAACCGGGCCCAAACCCACTATTTTGGTCGTAACTCTTCGCACATGCATCCAAACGCAGTACCGTCTGAACCTATAGATCCAAATCTCAAGCCAGGTACTACGATTGAAGAAAACGTGAAAAGCACCCCAGCAAGCACTCGGGACACTATGGCAGCTTTGTTGGCAGGAGGAGGTGGGTGGAGCCATAGCATGTTGGTGCTCCGGTGCTAGCTAGCTTCATATCATAGATCTTGCGCTGATCGGTGTACAGAGAGATAGAGATGACTCACCTCACAACACTAGCATCGCCGCCGTCCAATAGGAATCGTTATGCATAGTGGAACATACATGGTGAATAGTTAGAAGGCGCGGGAGAGAGTACAAATTGTTAAAGTGGGACACTTGAGTGATCTATGAATAAGTTGTAAGAATAATTCAACGTGACATATGCGTCGAGCACGAATACAAGAGCAAGGAAACAAGAACCTTGAGTAAATAGAAGGTCGACAACTCAAGTCAAGCGATTGATGCGAAGCTTGGTCAGGAGTGGCTGCTTGAAGAAACTCCACCATGAAAAGAAGGGTCTTATGAGCAGCAAATTTTGTCTTGAAGTTACTAGGAAGTTACGTTACCAGACCATGTGTGGTGAGGTGGTGAATGCAACAAGCCACACCAGGCGAGAGACGCCATGGATGTGTTAACTTGCTTGAAAAGTTGCGCACTCAACCAAGACAAGTGAGAAGAGGGGGAGGGGGGGTGAGCGAGACTAGTACCGGTGAGCTCTCACCCACCACGAGCGTCAAACTCGGGTGAGCAAGTGCCGCCACCCGGGGGTCGAGCCCGACCGCTCGGAATAAACTGAGGGCGGCTACTCACTGATGCACGGTCAAGACCGGCATAGTGGCCCCCTAAGGATCAGCACCCGGGAAATATGCACCTCCCCCATCACAAGCAAGGCAAGATAACATGATGCAGGGCATGGCAGTGAGAATGTGCGGGCCCTAGCATCTACCGCATCACAGAGAGTCATAGAAATTCATAGAGAGTCATGCAATGGTCACGCTTGTGCCCAAGGGCATTCCTGGGTCCAGCAACAGCAGCAGCTTGAGGGCGTCAACGGTTCCAATCAGGATGGGCACGTCGGATGCTTCCCCAGGTGGGACCATTGTCACTTTATCTGTACAGAGTGTGTGCAGAGTGTGAGAGGTAAGAGGGCATAGAGTTGTGAGTGGCCAACGAACCTTAACATGTCTTTGGTAGTATCTGATACACTAACAAAGGCCATCAAATAGGGAGACCACACGTTCCCAGATTTTTTTTGACACATCTGGATAACTTTGAAGCTGTTTGAATCATTGTGAATGAAACATTAGAAATTGATGTTGTTGGCTGAGATACGCGTGGTTCGTTTGGCAATATAACACAGAATCCATCATAGAACGGGCCATGAATACAATGACACATTGCTAAATTGTTGGATTGTGGAAATCATGCATGTCCGAGATATAACGGTTTTAGATTCATGTTTTGTGTAAACACTTTTGCGACTCATCAATATTCGGTCGAAGCAAACTCCTTTTCCATGCATGAAGATTCTTGAACCACCCATGCAGGCCAATTAAGAAACCATTGCCATGAAATGAAAAACCAATTTCTGATTTTTGAGATAGATCTTTCAAACCAAAAAAAGTGCCACAATTATTTTGAAACAAAACTTGGAGCCTCACAAGATTGAAGTGGGAAAGGGCTCAAATAGTGGTGATTTCTGGATTCGATTCGTTTTCAAATTATTTTTCATAATATATTGGCTTTTCAATGGTATTTTTATTCACGTTTGCCTCTGTTCACAACTAGGAAACCTGGTTCGTTGCCCGGGTGACTTTTGGTCCTAAGGCAATGGTCCGATTTCGGTTACGACAAGGGGAAAGAAAAAACCTGTAAGCGGGTTTACACCGGAGTTCATCTCTTTGTGTGTTTCGTTGCGAACGAAACGCCACGACCGCGTGCAGCATTCTCTTTTGTTCTAGAAGCCCGCTCATCCGCGTCTTCTGGACCATGCCGAGATTTGTTCGAGCGGTGAAGTTACTACCTGCAGCACTTCTCTCACATACACATCATCTGCCACGGTGAACATCGTTTGCTCATAGGAAGCCGCGTTTTCCCAAAGTAGATCACCGGAAGCCAAGCATTCACGATGCAGAATACCATATGCTCCTTCAAGTATGTCTCGATCCATGTATTGTGTCAAATCATAGAAGTTAAATTATATCTTTGTACATATAGAATTTTTTCTGTAATCCATAAAATATTAATAAAATTTACCCAAAAAATTCTAACAAAAAGATGCTTGCAATGTTATGACAGATAACAGAGGTTTTCCTACGTTATGCACGTGAGAACTTCAAGGTTCGACGGTCAAATATTGTCCAATATCCAAGAGAATTTCGCGAATAGTGGCTAATATAATCACCCCTTTCCCGAAAAGAAGAACAAACCTTGAGCTAGATAAAAAAATAAAAACAATAGTAAGATTTTGACAAAATCCCCAAATTAAAGAGTAATATAGTCACACATGATATGCTCCTTGTGGAATATCATGATCATAAACGGATTGTGGTTCATTGTGATAAAAAATTGAAAAGAACGGAATTTGGTGCCTAAAACACTAAGCATGGCATGGAATGAGTGGACTTTCAAATCAGTGGCGTGAGAGATAATCCTTTTACAAACGTGGGGTACATAGGAAGTTTCTCACATCTTCTAGATTTTTTGAAATTATGTTTAACAACCGGGTTACCCATGAATTTGAATGTTCAAGCTTGTACACTAAGAAATTATGAATTCATTTAGACATAAAAGGTTACGAGAGTTAAACTCTTTTTGAGTTGAGTTGCAATACGATGGAAATGTATTTGAATGAATTGGATGAACTGGATGAAGTTAAAAAAGCCACTGCTGCCTTAAAGTTTATTTGGCTTACACATATACCCTTGGTTTTTCCCTTGGCCGTAACCGATGAGAACTAGAGATTCCACTAGACACAAAAACAAGCCCAAGGACTGAAATCTCCCCAAAACATCTTCAAGGTAATGTTTAATGGGCTGCTTTCACCAAGGGTGGATGTAACAAGTGCGTGGGGCAAGGTTAAACGCCCAATACTTCCATGCACTTCACAAGAAAGGAAAATTTTTGATGAAAATATTAGAGGTGTAAACTTTAAGCATATGGCCAAGATTGTTGCATAAAGCACCCATAGTTCACAGTAACTATCCACACTAGCAAACTGCAGCTAAGATGTCAATTTATGGTGGTTGCATACTATACAAAATCACGAATAATTTGAATGCTTACGTCAGTCCACAACCTTTAGAGCGCTATCCCATGTTCTTTTTCAACCTACCATATTCCCCCCATTTCTCATTTCCCCCTCTTCATATTTTTGCTTTATTGCAACTTGTTCACCCAATGAAATTGATTAAAAAAACACATTTAGCCATCTGAAACTTAAAAATATACCCATTTGTGCATTTTTCAAAGTTTTTGAAATGTCTCGATCCCATGGATTGCACTTTTTTTGTGAGATGGTTCATTTACTATAAACGATTTGTGATGGTCAAGAGTTTTCAAGTGCAAAACCACCGTCATCAACCTAAAGTGGGTGAAAGGCAGTCCACATTCAAACATAGGCCAAGGATGAAGGAAACAAAACAACTACATTGAATCCTCATCCATAATAGGGACATTAGGGTATTATTGTTAATAAATAGAGCTCATGTCCTTAATGTTGAAAAAACAAAGTAGCTAAAGGACCTCTCTCTAAAAAATGGGTCAACCTTAAGTGATTGAAAGGAAGGCCATCATTTTAGTCAACCACTTGTGGGGCATACCCTTTTTGATAAAGGATAGGGTTCCTTGTTTCCCAATGTTTAGGGTTTAGAGGGCCATAAACATCATGACACGCATTAAAAGAATGATGAATGATAGGAATATCTACGAGAGAATGGATACCAAAGACACTTCATTCAAGCTAAAAAATCTCTTCAAGAATAATAAAAAATAGTTTTATTGCATGTAAAACAATGTAAATTTAGGAATATGGCATACATATGGCATGATGTGCTGTTGTGAAAAAAATGCATGCAAAGTTTTGCTCTATTTCAAGGAGTTGTCAGCATTGAGAATATTGGGGTAGTATCTTTGAAAACTCAATGAGTAGTAAGAATTCAAAATCTGGTGGGAAAAAAATGGCATGTTTAATTTTTGAGACAGTTTTTGAATGTGGAAAAACCTTTAATAATGAACAAAGAATGAACCCCTCAGATGTACATTCAAATGGATGCAATTGGTGACTAAAATGACCATAATTCAATAGAAAACATCATGGTTGACAATGAAGGCGCCATCAATTTAAGGATAGATTTTCCTCACGTAACTTCAAGGAATTAATGTGAGTCAAGAAAGGAATCTTCCCCTGCTCTCTAATGACATCTAGTTGCGCTGTTGTTTGTGGTTCATTCTAAGGCAAAATTGATAGGGAACATTTGCTTTTTCATCTCATTGGTTGTAAGATGACTATAACTTAGAATGAAGTTACCATGTCCCTACTCCTTCAACAGATTAAATTTCGAGCTATTGCGCAATAAATTGTAAGGGATGTTTTCAACCTTGAATTCTGCCCTCACTTGTAGCCACCTATAAATCAGGTTCCTCATTCTGAGAGAGTTCTAGGTTTTGTCCAAATAGGGTTCTAAACAAATTATGTGGAACATGATGTGGTTCAACATGAACGTTTCATAGTGGATATGAAAAAAAAAAGGTTGCATCTTCTCTTTACTTAAAATCAACCTTGAATTTGTATAGTTGGGTGTTGTTAATGTGTATCTTTACGGCTTGACATCTCTTGATTTAAATGAGTAATGTTTTGGAGAATTTTGCGTCATCTTAATAGGATTATTTGTGGTCTTTTCTTGTGATTTGATGAAGATGTTGGAAGGATCTCATGTATTTTATCATTATATTGTAAGAAAACAAGAATTCATACATTTTGTGAAATGTAAAAATGTATAGGATTTTCATGCAGTAAGATTAATCATCTTGGAAAGGATTCATTTTATTGTTATTTAATGTTTTGAAGTTATGATTGTATGCATCACATGGATTTGTTAAAATAACATATGAATAGCATGTTTTTTGAAAAACATTTAATTAATGCAAAAATCTGATGATTTGCAAGGTTTCATCCATGGGCCTATTATGCATCGGATGGAAGGTAGTTTTAAAATGTATCATAAGACCATATGGAGTCATAAGGTCCCCAAAAATTCATTAATTAACTTCTCACATCTATCACAACAGTTACGGATCATTGTGCCAAATTGTGGGATATTGATCTTGTAAAAAAACATGAGTGGTTTTGTTTTTTTAGAAGAAGTGTGCAAAATTTGAAGATTTAGAATTGAGAACATAATAACCCTCACAAAAATTCATCAAACAGCAGAAGTTTCTTCACAAAAGGAGAGGGAATAGTGTGCTTTTGTTCATGGAAAAAGCGATGGAAGAAAACATGTTTTTGAGAGGTATTCCATTACAATATTGAAAGCATTCGAGGCATTCATATATTGATCAGTGTCTATTTTGCATGTTCTCCAACATGTATGACATCTTAAGTGTCTTTAGCCTGAGGTTTTCAACAAAATATTTGCATGGAATTATCATGGCATTCTTCAAGTGCTCTTCATCTCTCAACAAAGGAATTTTACGATTCAAAATCTATCAATATGAAGGTTGTTAAAATCGAACCATTGTTTTCTTCTTGCACCCTACTCCTCTTAAAATATTGAAAATAATGTTAGAAGGTACACGCTTGATATGACGTGTGAACTATAAGTTATACCCATTGATTTAAGTGTCTCCCATACATGATTTTCCAAATGTAATTGTAAAGGATGGAGTTACTAAAGAATCCATCTTATGTGTGTTTGAAGACAAAATATTGGATTTGATTTTGTATGTTTCAATCCACATTGTCCTAAGGGCGAGCATAAAGTTCTTAACATTTTTGGATGCATTACGTTATCTAGAAAACGAGTGATACTCTTAAAATTCAATTTATGTGAAACGCATTATGTTGCTCATATTCAGGCATGTTTCAAAATAGAAACATGAAATTCTTCTAGTGATATTTATTTTTTGATGAGAGTTCTTAGAATCCAACCTTTGTTGTATTCATGCACCTTACTCCTCTCAAAATATTGAAAATAATCTAGAAGGTTCACCCTTGATTTGACGTGTGACCTGTAAGTTGTACCCATTGATTAAAGTCTCTTGCATATATGTTTTACCAAATGTAATTGTATAGGAAGAAGTTACTGAAAAATCCATATTTTGTGTATTCAATACAAAATTTTGGATCTGATTTTGTATGTTTCAATCCACTCTACTAAGGGAGAACGTAAAGTATTGAAAAAATCGGTTGCATAACCTCATCTTTAAAACGAGTGATGATTTCAAAATTAAAATTTTGTGAACCACATTATGTAGCTCATATTCATTCATCTTTCATTATAGAAACACGTCTTTTCACGATTCATTTCAACTTCAATTTAGGAGAATGTTCATGATTACATGATCAAATGTACTTGAGGCCATGGAGCTTTCAAGAAGTTGAAGGAGTGGGGCCAAGGTGAGTGTCTTTCTTCAACGCTTAGACCATTACTTTTCATTAGTACCCCACTACATATAAATTGTTGCACAACATAGAACACATAGTACTGGTATGAAGTTATTGTAGTTTTTTATCAATCCTTTGAGCTATGTGAAGAACGTTTAAAAATCTTCAAGGTGAAGGATGGTTGGAAACTTCAATCAAGTTGTGATTGTTTATACATTTTCTAAGTCTAGGTTATGATGTCTCGTATGGATAAATGGTTCGTAAACAAGTAAAAGTTACTGAAAAAGGACATATTACAAAAATTGTTATGTGATTGATCTTAGAATGAAACATCGAGAATGTTCAAGGGTTATCATTTATGATCTTATGTTGCGCCGCTTTATCCTTAGGTTTTGTCCATCAAAGCAATGAAAACTTTGTATCTGTATAGCTAGGACATGATTTTCATCACCTACTCATTTCTTTTTATGGTACTACAGAGTTCAAAATACATAACTCTGCATGTAAAGTACCTTAGGTTCAAAATCAAAAACGTTTCGACATTTTTCTTATTTAAATCAAATATAATAGTAACAATTTGACCATGCTAGTTTGCATGCTTACTTTTGGGAATCATGGGGTAGTTAGAAAATACAAAAGGAGTCTTGACGTCAAAATCAGACTCCAAAGAGGAGAAAAACTGGAAACAAAGAACGAGACATCACGATATATCTTTTCATAAAGAGATGCATTATAAACACCGGTACTTAAAAATCATGTGAGAGATTTTTATAAGACTTGAAGATGATACTACTTACGGGATGCAACTTGAAAACAGAAAACTCTCGACCAAAAGGAAATACAGTACAAAATGAAGTAGTTTACGCAACGGATAAAATTGTGACATGATCCTTCCTTTGTTAGCGGATATACATTGTAGCTTTAAAAGGGGTTCTTTTTCTCTAGGAAGACACAGCGCGTTGAGACCCGTGTCCTAAACGGGTATTATTGGTAGAGCCCTCGTCAGTTGTGACCATTTTTGAGTGAACCACTGAGAGCTACATCCTTTCTATGCGATGTACTTTAGCAATTTCGACATTATCATTAGAGGAAGGCAATTTCCTCAATTTACTTATTATGTTCACAAGTGTGGTTATCATCCTCCCAGGATCAAATGTTGAGAAATCTTCTACTCTTTGGATATCGATAGTATATTTTAGTGCTTACAAGAGAGGGTGTTTGTTTTTTATGGAGTTTATGTTAAATTCTCTCCACTCAACTATTTTTGTTTCTTAAAGTTTGGTTTACTTGAGGATAAGAACAAGATTGGTTTGAAATAGTATCAGTGCAAACATAAGTCAATATTAATGCGTTTTTCATACTTGAGGTGTCATTTTAATTGAAATTTGTGGTTGCTCATTCGACAGGTTTTTTTTTACTACTATTATTGTTTTGTGCTCAAAATGTGCTCAAATGTGCTAGATTAGGTGTTCTTGTAATGTATAATGTAAAGTATGTTTTGGTATGGATAAAATCAATTTATCTCCTAAATGAGTGCTACAAAACATTTTTACAACACCAATATCATTCATAGTCCATAAGAAAATAAGAATGTTCAAACGATTACATCTAATTGTTTGTTTTTTCCCCTTTTGATATCTTAAATTAACGCTAGTATGGATGATACATTTTTATGATGTGCATTTGAAAAATTGAGTTAGTTCACTAGTATGTGTTATCTCGTTCTAGTTGTTGTAACTTCCTTTTCATTTTCTCCCTTCTGAACTTGTTGTATTTGTACATCATGTTGTAATGAGTAAGAGGTACGTTGGTTTTTTGCGATGAATGGTGACTCACATGGAAATTTTCTGATTCCTTTGTGGTTGGTGTGAGGAAAGAAAATCACAATTGAGGATGAGCTTTTGATCGCTGATTATACATTATGTACTATAGAATAGGACATGAATGTTGGTAATTTCTAGGTATGCATTAAATTGGTTCTTCCATTATAACAGTATGTATTTTTAGCAGCCATGAGTTTCTTTCAAGCAACCCTTTTGTCATTATCAACTAAATCTTTAATTCTCTCATGTGCAGGTGAAAGTTGGAGGTCCCCCTCCATTTTGTAACACTTCTTAAAATTTACCTAGAGTAGCATTTAGTTTTGGTTATCCCTCTAATTTTTAATGAAACATTGTGACTGTTGAGACCTTTGCCTTTTGTTCTCGGATATTTCTTGATAAGTAATGAATGTGTCGGCAGTTCACGAAGTAGCAATCAACGGCTGTCAGCTTCCATCAACTATGTGTCTTGTAAGTATATTATGTGCTTTTGTGTTTTTAATGGAATTTTTTGATATTCATTTGCGTGACATTTTTGTTTTCCTATGGGTTACTTCGCTCATGATAAGAAGCATGATGTAGGATTTCCATATAGTTTCTTTCATTTTTACATTTTAGTCATTGTTTTTATTCCGACACATTGTGCAAATCGTACATAAAGGTGATTTTGGATGTCAATTAGTTCAATTCGTTGCAATATATTGCACTTAAGAGCATCAATGTCATGAGAAAGTGATTGAGGAAGGTGATTGCTTCTATTTTGTATACATGTATGAAAACATTGTGATTCCACAATAGAGTACTGAGAAAACTATTTCCCATTATGTTATGTGTTGTACTTATCAATCAACTTTTGAAGATATGTAGTAAAAAATACACATGAATTCCACATAATCGTCAAGTATGGAAACTAAGGCTCCACATGTATTGTTGATTAACTTGAGTGGTTGTTTACTTTATAATTATAATGAATTGAAGAATGGTCAGATGAGTCATTCATTCAATGTTGGAGGAAATTCATTATTGTTTTTTTCATTGAGATAAAAATGAAGTTTGAGTAGTGCCATGTAAAATCAAGGCTATAAGATTATTTTTTTTAAACTAGGATTCAACATGATGTTCTATGAAACATCCCTTCAAACTATTCCATAACATGGGAATCGTCGGTCCATTTTATATTTGGTTATCAAGGAGCCAAAGGAGTTTTGACCATATTTGGGAATGAATTTAAAGTTTATTCTTCCTATTTGTTGCCTTCTTTTTTCTAGAAGCGTTGATTATGTGACTCGTCAATGGCTGCAACCATTTTTGGATGGTGTTTGAAGCTCGATTGTCCGTAAAGGTTTCTTATACATATCAAAAGCAATGTGAGTTTGGCAACTGTTGTGTCTTCCCATCCTTTGAAGTTTCAAATAATTGGGCATCTTAAAATTGAGATTTTTACTATGCCTAAGGTTTCCATTATTAGATTAGTTAGTAAGTTGTGAGTTCTATGCTATTCATTTTTATTTCTATGGTTGTTGCCTCTAGTTCTCGTTAGTGAATGTTGTGAATTGTTTGTCACATTCCTCTTATGAATGATTGTTTTTCCTTGTTAATGTTGCGTCTGTCGATTGGCACTTTCTTTTTCATCATTGGCGTATTAAGGTCCATGATCATATCGAAAATGAACATGCAGGGAAGACATGCATGAGGTTTTTACGCTTAAGGGAGGTTGTCGGCTTTCCCGAGGACATCGTTCCTCTGAAATAAAATTGATACACCATGGGAATGTAGATGTTTAAGAACTGGTAGCTTTAAAATTGAAGATTGTGATTTTTAGAATTTGATTTGTTGATTGATTTTGAATTCATACTAGTTTTTTGTCGATGAATAATACAACTGGGCATAGTTGATGTCTTTGGTGATTGTGTTATGCGATATGTGATGTCTTGTCATTTTTGATGCTTCAAGAAACCTCAGAAAGATCTCGTGGTTTCCAGAGAATATTGAGGTAAGCATACGAGGTTGTTGTAGGTTATGAAAGTGCCCTTGGTTAAATGACTTAGGGAGTTTCATTTTGTCCTGCGGTGGGGCTTTTCTGTTAGGATAGGAAGCCCTTACATAGAGTTTACGGAGGTTATCAATCACGTGTTATGCTAACTTGAATAATTGAAAAGCCTAAAGACGAATGCACTTATTGGGACCAAGATTCAATGTTTGCACCTTCAAGCCCCCCCCCCCCCCCCCCCCCCCCCCCCCCCCACC
>SZWC01003117.1:64516-92757 GCA_023375785.1 Penium margaritaceum | reverse complement strand
TGGAGGTGGAGGTGGATGTGGAGGTGGAGGTGCAGGATGGTGAAGATGGAGGGTGGTGGAGATGGAGGGTGTTGGAGGTGGGGGGTGATGGAGGCAGACATAGACGTAGACGTGGATATGTGATGTGACGTAATGCTGTGTGTTGTGATGTGAACGATGTCATGGCATATGAAAACTGGAGGTGGAAGGTAGTGAAGGTGGAGATGGAGGTGGTGTTGGTGTTGGAGGTGGAGATTTGATGACCCAGGCTATCTTTGGCGACTCGATCCATGCACACATCCATATCATATGTGTACCAATTGTGTGTGTATGTGTGTGTGTGTGTGTGTGTGTGTGTGTGTGTGTGTGTGTGTGTGTGTGTGTGTGTGTGTGTGTGTGTGTGTGTGTGTGTGTGTGTGTGTGTGTGTGTGTGTGTGTGCGTGCGTGCGTGCGTGTGTGTGTGTGTGTGTGTGTGTGTGTGTGTGTGTGTGTGTGTGTGGGGATGGCTGGGAGACAACAACAGTGACGGCGGTGGCGACGGCGACGGCAACGGCGACGGCAGTGGCGATGGTGACGGAGACGGCGACGGCGACGGTGACAGAGATGGTGCAGCAATGTGTATGTGAATTTGAATGTGAATCTGAATGTCACTGTGAATGTGTATGTGAATGTGAATGTGAATGGGACTCTGAATCCTGCTGTGAATCTTGTTGTGAATTTGGATGTGATTGTGAATGTGAATATGATTGTGAATGTGAATGTGAATGTGAATGTGAATGTGAATGTGGACGTGAGGATGAATGTGAATGTAAAACTGATTACCACCTTTTTATATGACCCAGTTGACAGATTTGATGACCCAGCCTATCGTTGACATACATAACATAGGATGTCGTCAAGTTCTACTGACATGTATAGAGTCCCTAGCATGTGGTGTTGGGGTACATTGGTAATCCTGACTGGCCATAGCCACCCCGCGGTTCCGGAAGGGTGCCCCTTTGAAGAAGCAACTACGTCGTCGTGGTTTGAGTAGGTGTCAGTTTAGTCTGCACTAGATGCATTGCATTGTTCAAGCACCGATGGCCGTTGACGTGTTTTGTCATCTAACCATGCAGGATACGTCGTGGTCAGTTTGGTGTGTCATTGGGTCTAGCTATGTAGATTAAAGTGAGTCTAGTTTGTGATAGGCATTTCCCATTCACTCCCACTTGCACATCATTGCATATAACACCAACCACTAATCATCTCTTGACAATGCCAACATGATTACCAACTTTTAACATGACCCAATTGACAGGTTTGATGACCCAACCTATCTTTGGCGACTCGATCCATGCACACATCCATACCATATGTGTACCACATTTCGTTGACATGCATAACATAGGATGTCGTCAAGTTCCAGTGACCTGTATAGAGTCCCTAGCATGTGTTGTTGGGGTAGATTGGGATTCCTAACTGGCCATAGCAACCCCCTGGTTCTGGAAGGGTGTCCCTTTGAAGAACCAACCACGTCATCTTGGTTTGGGTGGGTGTCAGTTCAGTCTGCACTAGATGCATTGCATTGTTGAAGCACCCATGGCCGTTGACGTGTTTCGTCGTCTAGCCATGCAGGATACGTCGTGGTCAGTTTGGTGGGTCGTTCGGTCTAGCTTGTCGTAGAGTAAAGTGAGTCTAGTTTGTGATAGGCGTTTCTCATTCACTCCCATTTGCACATCATTGCATACAACACCAACCAGTGATCATCTCTTGACAATGCCAACATGATTAACAACTTTGGAAATGACCCAATTGACAGATTTGATGAGTCACTTTGATAAGTCAACCACTTTGATCAGTCATGTCCATCTCATCAATGGACAATGCCAACATGATCAACTTTACTTGTATTAGGTAAGCAAGGTAAGGAGGTATGTGCTGTCTTCAAATGCTCCTTTTCAGTCAATATGATGCTTAGAAGCATCGACCAAACAACCCAAGTTGGTTGTTTGATGGCGAGTTAGTCAACACCATAGAAGTAGTGCAATTACCTTTAGAGTGTACAGATGTATTATGACATATAATTAAAAAATTTGGTTACAATGTATACATACAGAGCACAATCAGGGTATTAGACATGTACATTTACCTACATATAAATGCGGGAAAATTTAGACATAATAGCAATCAATTACATTTGGGCATTTTAGTTTGACCCAATAGGATGTTATTTAACCATACTAGATGCATAACGGCATTATAAGTATATTAGACATATTAAGCATATAGACACACTTAGACAACTAGGTTACTTGCATATTGGCATTTAGACATAACCATATGGGATGTAATCTACCCACACTAGACGTAGATAACATATTACCGTTATAAGCATATTAGACATATTGAGCATATAGACACACTTACATCACTACATACATCCATATTGGCATTTTAGTCATAACCCATTATGATGTAATATAGTCATAATACACACAAGTAGTATACTAAACTTAAAAGCATATGAGGCATATTGACACACAAATACACTACATCACATACATACATGCATTTTACTACTACACAAGCACAGTTTTGTATCGACGTTATGAACATAATGACCATTATGCCATCGTAAAAATGGTACCATCATAAAGCGTGTATCAAAGCTCATATACCAACAAAAGATGCTTATTGCCACATTAAGGAAATATATTTATCCAACAGTAGCCACAGTTATAATGTACAACAATGCACACATACACAATGAAGATCCTTCGTGCCTTATTACAATAATCACCAAGGATGCAAACATGAGAAGACAATTCCATAAAGAAGAATTCACAAGAGAAACATCCGCAAACAACATACATCGGAACATATCAAGTACGCGATATGTATACATATATACATTTTCTTTGAACTTCATGTCAAACAGTTACGACAATAGACACATTAAAACAATAGTACTCAGTTTAAGATTACGCTACAAGAACCTAAACCCTACAAAGCAAAAAAGTTTACAATGAAGATACTTTGTCACCCAAATTTACACGGCTAGTTAATATGCATGTCTACACTTCACATACCCTATACATATATACCTCAATTGACAACTTTCATGAGAACATAACACGAAAAAAAGAATTCATACATTTATACAAACATAACGGTAGAGTAGTAACACATTTTTGTGATGAAGAATTCAGTTTCAAGTCAACAAGAATTTTACCCTTTTGTTACACCACAATACAACCTAGTTTCTCTTAACTTACCGGGATGACGTCGTCGATTGTCTTGTTCTTCATGAGCGGAACGAGCGACCCTCAACAAAATAGAAGCGAAAAGTTTAAAAAAAATTGATAGCAATAAGGTTACTATGTAATCAAAAACATTACAGGCGTAAAGAACACTAGCAAAAAAAACGCTGGCTTTTTTTGCTAGCGTAAAAAATGTTGATGTCAACATAGACTGTGCTGATGTCAGTGATTTCGGGGTCGAAGGTCAAATCTTTTCAACGTTTCAACTCATCAAGAAATGCTATCAGTTTCTTGTTCAAAGCATTTTTTACGTTCCGCCCCATACTGAGCATTCCGATGGCGCCGGTCCGTGACAAGAGCAAAGGGCTGGTTGACTCCTCTCCCTCCTCTTCGGGCGTCATGAGTCCGCGGTCGCAGTCCCTCATGATCGACGAGCTTCGTCAGTCGTAGGACAAGATGCGCCGGGAGCAGCAGAGGCAGTCCAACGAGTTGCAGGAGATCACGGAGTTACTGCGAGGTCGTTCGATGGCTTCATAGCAGCCACCTGGAGGATCTACTCGAGCTACACCATCTGCTCAGCAGTCTATACCCTACACACCACTGCGGCCTCAGCACCACTCATCACAGGTTCACACCTGGGATGAGGAGGAGATTGAGGATGACTCACGCGAGCACGAGATTCGTGTGCTTGAGGAGCGTATCCGTGAGTTACGTCTGGGATAGTAGCCTCGCACTCCGCCACCTTCTCGTCGTCAGGATCAGTCATGTCGTTCAGCAGCGTTCACCTTTGGTGGTGTTTCCCTCACTGGTGGGCTCCCCATACCCCGTCCACCGTCTCTTGAGCCCGAGGTCACCCTCCCCACGGAGCGGTGACCGAAGGAAATTGAGACACCTCCACCCCGTTACGATAGCGACGAGGGCTTTGATTGTTTGGAGACCTTATTCCAGGTGTGGGCCGATTCTGAGGGTGTCTGGCCCTACTACCACAGCCAGTACCAGACCCGCGACGCTCACATGGTCCAGACTGCAGTGAGAGCGATGCGTGGTCTCCTCAATGCCTTGCCACTGGAGACTGTGGTCGACTTCCGACCCTTTCTCGGTGACACCGGGACCGGGACTAGAGTAGATCCACGTCAGGGCTGGGAGCTGGCCCTGACACTTCTTGCTGCGGAGACCCATGCCACGACGGCAGCCTGACTACGTGAGTTTCATTCCCTCCGTCAGGGTCCTACGGAGCTTGGAGCTGACTACTGGAGGCACGTGAGGCACGTGATGCACCTTGGGACCGGTGGCGGGACGCAGTTGTGGGCACTCGACCCCATCATGATGGGGGCGCATTTGGACCACGTGAAGCTCTTCACGGGCTTCAATCGTGTGGCTCTTTCTGAGTTTTCTGAGCCACTACAGTTGCTTTCTTGGGGCCATCGCTACTTCACCCAGGCCACATCGGTTCATGAGGCTGCCATCGCCCATCAGTATAGTCCACTTGTTACAGCAATAACTACAACCCCTCCTATGCCTCTGTCCCAGCTCACCAGTCCCACCTCCACCGCTTCCTTGTCCTCCTCCTCTACCCCGAGCGGCCACACTCAGGGCGTCGCAGTGGCCGCATAGGGGAAGAATGGGAAGAAGCGCCGCGGGAAGGGACAACAGCAGCAGCAACAGCAACCGGCGAGTAGTGGCCCTGGACGTTCTATCAATTGCTACAACTATGGAGGCGCTCACCGCTACGCAGAGTGTGAGCAGCCCCTTGATTGGACTCGAATCATGTGCGGCCTTCAGGCGGCACACGCGTAGTGGATTTCCTCGAGTGACACACGGACTTGGCACGCCGCAACCACGAGTGAAACAGACGCATCCGCTTCACCAGGCTACAACGGTGATGTGGACCCTCGAGATCACACGATCGCACAGCTTTGTCAGCTGCAGGCACTTTGTACTCAGGGAGGTACGAGTGTATTGTCATAGCCGAGTGGTCCTGACACAGCTTGTCTTACTACCTCTGTTGCCCGTGATGATGCTTGTGGTGGAGCCATGTTGGCTTGCGATGAGGATGGACCTAACAGTACCGACTGGTTTCACGAGTCACAGATCTGTGTTGTTCGTTGTTGTCCTGAGTCATCTGCTGAGCGTCCAGCAGAGACAGAGTGTTATGTGGCACGTTTCTCAGTGTCGAAGACCGGTCGTGAGCCAGTGGTACCTGGATTATTGACTCTGGGGCCACCCATCACATGACCTAACGTCGTAGTGACTTCGTTGTGCTCGGTCTTGTTGCGTCTGTTTGGTCTGTTCTCACAGGGTCTGGTCAATTGTTGCATGTGCAGGGAGTTGGGGTTGTGTCGTTTGATGGTCCGTCTGGCCCCTTGTACATTTCTGATGTACTCTTTGTCCCTGCTCTCGAGCTCAACCTGCTCTCTGTTCGTGCATGTACCAGGATGGGTCTCATTGTTGAGCACTCTGCAAACTCTGCCATAGTGACTTCTCTTGACACACGTGCCATCGTGCTTCGTGCCTCTGTTGTTGATGACCTGTATCGTGTGTCTCGTTGCATTCCCTCTGTTTCTTCTCCCCCTCTCTCCTCTACACGTGTATTTTTCACTGGTGTTCTCTCCCCTGAGCACCAGCGGTTGTTATATCATCGCCTCTGCCATGTGAGCTTGGACACTGTGTCCAAGCTCATTCGAACTCAGCCAGTCCTCCGTCTTGACGCAGCTTCTTTTGAGAAACCGCCCGAGACCGACTTTCTTTTTTTATGCCCAGGGTAAGATGCATTGCTGCTCTTACCCTGACTCCTTCTCCCGGGCACTGCGCCCACTAGAGTTGGTCCACTTGGACCTTCTTGGTCCTCTCCCAGTCGAGTCTCTCTCTAATCGGGGTCGGTATGTTCTCACCCTGACCGATGACTTCACCCGTATGCGATGGGTCTACAGCCTCCGCCACAAGAGCGATGCCGCATTGGCGGTCCGCCTATGGCTTGTGATGCTTGAGCGTCAGTCTCATCACACCCTACACACGTTTTGCTCAGATCGTGGTGGCAAGTTCTTAAGCGAGATGGATGCCTACTTTGCCCAGCACGGTATCTTTCACTAGCTTTCCGCCCCTGCTACACCACAGCAGAACGGTGTGTCTGAGCGTTGGAACCGCACCATGGAGGATGCGGTTCGCGCTATGCGGTCTCAGTGCAGTCTACCGGAGTCCTTTGCCTTTTAGGGCTTCTCCTACATGACGTGGGTCTAGAACCGCTTTCCGCATGGTCCACTTCCAGATCATGTCACGCCGTACGAGTTGTGGTATGCCTGTCGTGCTAATCTCCATCTCGCCCGCGTTTGGGGGTCCCTCGCCTGTGTCTGGTACACCGAGGACCAGCAAGGGTCCATGGTCACACCTCGGGGACGCATGTGTACCTTCCTCGGCATCTCCCCGCGGTCAAAGGCCTTGCACTTTTGGGACCCTGCTCGCCATTGCATTGTCGAGTCTCGAGATGCTCTCTTCGTTGAGGCTCTCACCTACCGCGACTTGTCGAGCATTCTGTCGCTGGCCGCCGACCACGTCCCTACTTGTTTGACCTCCCGACGGATGGGGGAGTCTAGTCTTGGGGATGGGTCCGTCCGGGCCTCCTCACCTGTGGTCCGGTCTCCGGCTGCTGACGATCCGGCCATCGTGGCTGTGGGTCCAGTAGCCTCATCAGTTCCCTCTGGCACACCTGATCCCGTGTTGGTGTCAGACCCCTCTGTCACACCCCATCTCGTACCAGTGTCATTTCCCTCTTCCACTCCTGATCTCGTATGTGCGTCAGTCCCCTCTGGCATACCTAATGCCGTACTAGTGTCAGCCCCCTCTGTCACACCTCCTCTCGTGCATGCACCTATACCCCCTACAACTCTGGCTCAGCAGCCTTCCCCGCAGCCTGAGGTGAGCGTCACATCGGGCTACTCCCACGAGCCCGGTGGTCGTCTTCGGCCATTGGCCTCTAGGACTCAACGGACTGTTGACTCAGCGCCCAGGCGCCCGACTCAAAGTGTTCAGAGTGGCGGGCCTGGCACGAGGGCCCTTGGCTTGAGTGTCCAGGCAGACTACATTGAGGTACACCCAACATGTCCTCTCGGCCACGAGTTGGTCTCTCGAGAGTTCTTGGTCGCTTGCGATGCCGCAGCCGACCTTGTCGTGGTCAGAAGAAGTCCAAAGGCGTGTGTCTTAGCCACTCGGAGTACTCCCTTGACGAAGCCTGATACAAGCACGTTGAAGGAGGCACTCTCCGCTCACGATGGAGACCTATGGCATGCTGCTTGTGAGGATGAGTTGAGAGCCATCCGTGAGCACGGTGTCTATGAGCTTGTCGACCTCCCGCCTGGGCGGAAGCCTGTACAGGCCAAGTGGGTCTTTTGGAAGAAGGTGATGCCTGATGGCACACTAAATCGCTACAAGGCTCGTTTGACGGCCAAGGGGTTCTTGCAGGTCGAGGGAGTAGATTTCACTGACACCTTTGCACCCGTTGGCCGCATGACCACCGCTCGCGCTCTGTTCGGGGTTGTTGCTCACCACGACTGGGAGCTGCACCAGATGTACGTGAACAACGCATTCCTCCATGGCACCTTAGAGGAGGAGATCTACATGGTCCAGCCACCTGGTTTCGAGGTTGGTGACAAGGTCTGGCGCTTGCGCAAGGCCTTGTATGGCCTGAAACAGTCACCCAGGTGCTGGAACTTGGAGATCACCAGTACACTAACACGTGCCGATTACGTACAGAGTGACGCTGACCCGTCCCTCTTTCTCAAACGGATAGATGAGAGCTTCACCGCCATCCTGGTCTGCGTGGACGACCTCCTGATTGCGTCTCCTGCTATGGAGGCCGTGAAGGAGGCCAAGGCAGTCCTCCAGGCTGCCTACAGGATGAAGAACCTTGGTCCTACAGCTGTGTTCCTCGGGATGGAGATCGTGCGTGATCGTTAGGGACGGACACTCTTGTTGCATAAGGCACGTTACGCCCGCGTTGTGGGGGAGCGGTTTGCTGATCTCCTGGATGCAGTTCCTATAGCCTCCACCCCCATCACACCTGACGGGCAGGATGCTCTAGAGGTCGATGATCCCGCAGACCTGGGGGAGACAATGGGCGTGACCCTGTACTTGCACCTGATTGGCTCTTTGATGTACTTAGCCACTACCACACAACCCGACATTACCTTTGCCGTCAACCTCCTTGCACAATTTTCACAATGTCCTTGGGCGAGAGCCCTTCATGCAGTTGTGCGAGTGGTGCGGTACGTGGTATCCATACCATACATCGGACTCTGTTTTTGACGACAGTGTTCGGTGGTAGTCGACGGCTACACAAACAGTGACTAGGCGTGGAGTCCTGATGGGCGTAGTCGGACATGCTACATGTTCCTGCTTGGTGGCACCGCTGTGTCGTGGCGTAGTGGCAACCAGGGTTGTATCGTACGTAGCTCATCAGAGGATGAGTATGTTGCTGTGTGGGCTGGGGCTGCTGAGGCGGTCTGGCTGCAGCGTCTATTTCGTGAGTTGCGTCAGTCTGTGCCTTGATTCATTCTGCGCCGTGACAACCAGAGTGCTCTTTGTTGTGATTTCTGACATTTCTGTCGACCTGTATAGTTTACTGTGACCACTCGGCCGTGTCCATACTCATGCAGATCCCTGATGCGGACCCAGGCGGTACCGGTGCGTCATCTGGTGGCGGACTATCGGCTTGAAGCTGACCGACGACCGTTCCAGAGCTCTGGACGCTACCCGGGACTTCCTGCAGTTTTTTTCTGGAGCACGCAAGACTTTATCGGTGGACTGTCCGCGGGCCCGATTTGCATGTTTTGCATTGTGTGTCCACCGTTCGATACCGGATGCATGCATGTGACCAGTCGTAGCGTCCGGCTTGTGATTCTGCACGTCTAGGTTCAGACGGCGTAGCATTCTGACATGTATGCGCAGAGTTACGGCCAAAACAGTGGTTTTGGGCCGGTTTTAGGACAGATCTTGCATTGCCGCGTGCGACACCCGCCGTGCGCCGCGGCAGGTACTTATGCCATGGACCTGTCATTTGTCATTTCACTCTGCAAATGCTAGTGAAGCATTCAGACACTTTGCCTTGTGTCCCCTAGCCAAACTCTCGCCGTTGCGTGCACGACCTGTGACTTTCGTCACCGTCTGATCAGGCACTGACGCCTGGTCAACGGGAGTGTTGCTAGGAAGCTTCTTTGCATCTTCTCATGGTATCAGAGCAGTGAGACAGTTCTCACTGAGCTGCATAGCAGAGACACAGCAGAGCAGTAGCAGTGAGAGTCACCGCTGCAGCAGATCTATTGGGGACTGTCGAAGACAGCCGGTCGCCGTCGACGCAGCCCACAACCATCACGTGAGACCATAGGAGCGGCGTGGCCACCATGCCAGCAACAGCATAGCAACAGAGCAGCAGTAGCAGTAGCGGCACCAGCAGCGCCGTAACAGTACCTACAATAGTGTGTGGCGGCTGTAGTGAGTGCAGCCGCCATCCGCAGCCGCAGCGGCGGCCGCGGTAGCAGCAACGAGCAGGGGCAGCGGCGACAGCACCAGAGCAGCAGCAACAACAGCGGCGCAGTAGTAGCGGCGGCAGCAACAGAGCAGCAGCAGCTGTAGTAGCAGCAGCAGCTGCAGTAGCAGCAGCAGCAGCAGCAGTATCAGCGGCAGCGCACGGCGGTGGCAACGAGCAGCAGTTGCAGCGCGCAGCAGCAGCAGCGGCATTGCGCAGCCGCTGTTGTCACTGCTGCGCACGTAGCCACGCAGCTGCTGCTGCAGCTGATAGCACAGCTACAGAAGCAACTTCCCTGCAACCGTCGCGGAGCGGCTGCACGCTTGCACAGAACCGCGAGAGAGAGAAAAAAAAAGAAAAAAAGGGACGAGTCGAGCCGACGTCAGCATTTTTGCCTGCTGACGTCATCAGGTCGTGCTGACGTCAGCAACCACCTGCTGACGTCAGCACCATACTTAGCCAAATTTTTGGCCGGACAATGAAAAATTGTCATCGTTTCAACTCCTCGAGAAATGCTAACGCTTTTGAAATTCGACAAACTTGACCTGTCGACCCATACTAAGAGGCGACATGGACTCGTCGGACAACAAGGAGAAGGCGACAGGTGATCCCTCCTCCTCTTCTGGGGTCCTGAGCCCACGCTCGCAGGCCATTGAGGACCTGTGGAGCCAGCAGGTTGAGATGCGTCGCCTACAGCAGGAGCAGACTGATGCCATCCGTACGCTGACTGAGCTTCTGCGTGGCCAGTCCACAGTCCCACGGCAGGTTTCCGAGGGAGCTGCCGGCGTCGCGATCTCTACACAGCAGTCGGCTCAGGCACCCGTTACAGGAGCTTGACCTGACCCACCACCTCCTCACCTCCTGGATGATGAGCCATTCATGCCAGGCATGCCAGATGACTCTCAGGATCATGAGATTCGAGTTCTTCAGGAGCGCCTCCGTCAGCTGCAGACGGGGACCAGGTCTCCTTGGATTCCTACGGTGCGATCGTCACCCGACTATCCCGGTGACTATCCCCTTCAAGGAGTCTTCTCTGTCTCTCGTCCTCCTCGGCCTGCGGTTGCTCTCCCACGGAGCGGCAACCTAAGGACTTTGAGACACCACCTCCACGGTACATCATTGAGGACGGCTTCGACTTCTGGGGGATCCTTTTTCAGATCTGGGCTACTTCAGAGGACGTGTGGCCCTACTACCACAGCCTGTATCAGCCTATAGACCCAGCACAGGTGCTGACAGCAGCCAGGGCGATGCGCGGACTCCTCTACACCATGCTACGCGAGACCGTCGTCGACTTCCGCCCCTTCCTTGGAGAGCCCGGCATAGGCACGCGCGCCGACCCATGCGGGGGTTGGGATCTGGCCTTATCCCTGCTGGCTGCAGAGATGCACGCCACCCATGCAGCACACATTTGTGCCTTTCACTCTCTCCGTCAGGGGCCTGCAGAGCCTACAGCTTATTACTGGCGATGCGCCATGCGCATCTACACGCGCCTTGGGACCTCCAGAGGCACATAGCTGTGGGCGCTCCGTAGGATGATGCTCGGAGTCTGCCTTGAGTATACTGACATCTTCACACGGTACAGCAACGCTGTCCTCAAGCTCTTTTCAGCCACTCTGCAATTTCTCCCTTGGGCACATCAGCTTTTCCTCTAGGTGACTTCAGCCCGCGAGGCAGCTGTGGCCCGTCAGGAGACTTCCTTTGCTGCAGCAGCCGTCGCATCACCACCATCATCACTCCTGCAGTCTCCTTCTTCATCCTCCATCACGTCCTCGTCTTCCTCCTCTTCTTCGGTCTCGCCCACACCCTCTCAGACACAGGGTGTTGCAGCAGCAGCTCAGGGGAAGAAGAAGAAGGGGAAGCGGGGACCAGGCCAGCAGCAGACGCAGCAGCAGTCTCCCTCCAGTGGTACCAGTGGACGTTCCGTTCACTGCTACAACTGTGGAGGTGCCCATCGCTACACCGAGTGCCAGCAGCCGCTCGACTGGGCGCGGATTAGTCATGGGCTCCAGGCTGCACACGCCCTCCATTCTACGTCCAGCACGTCATCCTCAGGACGCATGGCGGCCACGACTGCAGCTGTTCCCGCTTCTCCACCGGCGAGTAGCAGCGATCCGGACCCACGCGACTGCACCATCGCTGAGCTCCGACACCTTCTGGAGCTCCGCTTTCAGGGAGGTGCGAGTGTGTTGTCATAGCCGAGTGATCCAAAGACTTTTGGTCCGTCTGTTCTTGTGGTTCCGGATGACTCGTGTGGGGGGGCACAGTCGGCATGTGATGATGATGGACCTGATTGTACATATTGGATTCATGAGTCTCACCTTTGTGCCCTTCGTCGTTTCTCCCCACCTGCTGCCAAGCGTCCGTCTGAGGCCGAGTGTTCCATTGCCCGTTGTATAGTGACGTCCTCAAGTCGTGATTCAGGTGGCACTTGGATCATCGATTTAGGTGCCACTCATCACATGACGTGTCGTCGTAGTGACTTCGTTGTTCTTGACCCTGTTGCGTCTGTTCATTTCGTCCGCACAGGCCGTGGTCAGTCCTTGCTAGTCCAGGGTGTTGGGGTCGTGCGTTTCGATGGTACGTCTGGCCCCTTGTATCTCTCCGAGGTGCTGTTTGTACCTGACCTTGAGCTCAGTTTGTTGTCTGTACGTGCTTGCACAATGATGGGACTCTCTGTGGAGCACACTGCCGAGTCCGCGACTGTGAGTGTCATTGACACTCGTAGCGTGGTTCTGCGTGCCTCTGTTGTGGATGACATGTACCGTGTCTCTCGGACCTCTCCTCCTTGCTTCCCTTCCCCTTCTGCTCGTGTTTTTGTCAATGGTGTCTTGTCTCCTAAGCACCAGCGATTGCTTCATCGTCGTCTGTGTCATGTGGGCTCCGACGCTGTGTCGAACCCCATTCGGACACAGCCCGCTCTCGGTCTTGATGCAGCTTCTTTCGAGAAGCCGCCGAAGACCGACTGTCTCTTCTGCGCCCAGGGTAAGATGCATCGCTGCACCTATCCTGACTCTCGTTCTCGCGTACTTCGCCCTCTCGAGTTAGTCCATCCGGACCTTCTTGGTCCTCTTCCTGTCGAGTCTTTGTCCGATAGGGGTCGATACGTCCTGACTCTGAGTGATGACTTCACCCGGATGCGGTGCGTCTACAGCCTGCGCCAGACGAGAGACGCTGCTCTTGCGGTTCGCCTCTGGCTAGTGATGGCTGAGCGTCAGTCCCGCCACACACTGCATACCTTCTGCTCGGATCGTGGCGGTGAGTTTCTAGGCGAGATGGATAGCTTCTTCGCTGAGCACGGGATTTTTCACCAGGTCTCCGCTCCTGCTACTCCTCAGCAGAACGGTGTTTCTCAGCGTTGGAACCGCACCATGGAGGATGCGGTTCGCGCTATGCGGTCTGAGTGCGGTCTCCCAGAGTCCTTCGATTTTGAGGGCTTGGCCTACATGACTTGGGTCTCGAACCGCCTCCCCCACGGTCCCCTTCCGGACCACGTTACACCGTATGAGCTCTGGTTTGGCCACCGTGGTGACCTTCATCTCGCTCGCGTCTGGGGGTCCTTGGCTTCCGTGTGGTACACCGAGGACCAGCAGGGGTTCAAGGTCTCACCGCGGGGTTTCTTGTGTGCCTTTGTAGGCATCTCCCCGCGATCAAAGGCCTGGCGTTTTTGGGACCCTACCAGTCGTCGCATTGTTGAGTCACGTGACGTGCTCTTCTTTGAGTCCCTCACCTACCGTGATCTGACGTCGCTGTCTGTCATGCACATCCCTACGTGTGAGGTTTCTCGCCGGATGGGGGAGTCTTCGCCTGCGAGCACCCCTCGCCAGGCTGATGTGTCCGTTCGAGCTCCCTCCACTTCACGGTCTCCAGCTCCTGATGACCCAGCGATAATCGCCGTCGGCCGAGAGACCTCTCTAGCACCACCGGCTTCTACCACGGTTCCCTTGCCTCCCTCAGGTACCCATGATCCTACACCTGTGCATACTCTTGTGTTCGCCAGCACTCCTGCCTCTGTGTGCGGCCCTGCCTCACCTGCCCCTACTGTCACACCGAGTCCCGTGTCTCCCACACACGCATCTTCTCGCACGACATCACCAGCTCCCTTGCCTCAGCCCTCCTCGGTTGTGATTGTGCCTGTTCCTCAGCCTGAGGTGTGCCCCTCGAGCCCAGGTTACTCCCGTGAGCCTGGCGGTCGTCTTCGACCATTGGACTCTGGAGCTCAGCAAGCGTCTGGCCCTGCACCCAGGAGCTCCACTCGCAGCGTTGCGAGTGGTGACCTCGGCACAAAGGCCCTAGGCCTAACTGTCCGCACTAAGCACACAGAGGTACACCCGACGTGTCCCGTAGGACACGATTTCATCACTCGCGAGTTCCACATCGCTTGTGATGCACCAGCCGATCTTGTGGTCGTCAGACCTAGCACTGAGGCGTGCGCTCTTGCCACGCAGAGCTCTCCCTCTTTGGCGCCTGACCCGGGCACACTGAGGGAAGCTCTCTCATCACAGGATGCCGACACTTGGTGTGTTGCCTACGAGGACGAGCTTTGTGCCATCCGAGAGCATGGAGTTTACGAGCTAGTCGACCTTCCACCTGGGAGGAAGGCTATTCAGGTCAAGTGGGTCTTTCACAAGAAAGTGAAGCCAGATGGCTCACTGGAACGCCACAAGGCTCGCTTGGTCGTCAAGGGGTACTCTCAGATTGAGGGGATCGATTACACTGATGCCTTTGCCCTTGTGAACTACATTGTGCTACGTGGCTGAGCCACGTAGATCTCCTCCCCCAGAGAGCCATGGAGGAAAGCATTGTTCACATCCATCTGGTGTAGTTCCCAGCCGGGTGGCTGAGCTACGTAGCTCAGCCACCCGGCTTTCAGGACGGCGATAAGGTCTGGCGCTTGTGCAAGTCCTTGTACGCCTTCAAGCAGTCTCCTCGGTATTGGAACCAAGAGATCAATGGCACCCTGACTCGTGCGGGATATGTATAGAGCAAGGCAGATCCATCTCTCTTCATCCGTCGGACGCCTGAGCGGTTCACCGCCATCCCGGTCTATGTCGACAACCTTCTGATCGTGTCTCCTTCACTGGATGCCGTGAACGAGGCCAAGGCCGTCCTCCAGACTACATACAGGATGAAGGACCTTGGTCCTGTAGCGGTGTTTCTTGGCATGCAGATCATACGAGACCGCAGACGTCGTACTCTGCTGCTGCACCAAGTCCGATACGCACGTGTTATGGGAGAGCGCTTCAGCGACCTCCTCGGTGCCGTGCACACGGCTTCCACACCTCTCACACCTAACGGGCAGGATGCCCTGAAGGTGGACGATCCCACATAGCTGGGGGAGGCAGTGGATGTGACCTTGTATCTCCGTCTCATCGGATCTCTAATGTACCTGGCCATTACCACACGTCCGGACATCGCATTCGCCGTCAACCTCCTTGCCCAGTTTTCGCAGGCTCTACGTGCTAGAGCCCTTCATGCGACTATGCGAGTGGTGCGGTATGTGGTCTCCACACCGTACCTCGGACTCTGCTTCCGCCGGCAGTGTTCGGTGGTCCTTGACGGCTACACTGACAGCCACTGGGCCTGGAGCCCAGACGGACGCAGTCGCACCTGTTACGTGTTCCTGCTCGGTGGTACCGCTCTTTCCTAGCGCAGTGGGAAGCAGGGCTTCATTGCACATAGCTCATCGGAGGTAGAGTATGTCGCTCTGGGTGCAGGGGCTACTGAGGCGGTATTGCTGCAGTGCCTGTTCCTTGAGCTGGTTCAGTCAGTACCCGCCATTGTGCTTCGTTGCGACGACCAGAGTGCTCTTGCCATTGCAAAGAACTCTGGTGTCTTCCATGCTCACATGAGCCACATTGCAGTGGAGCATCACGTTGTGTGGGACCTGGTGGAGCGACACGTGATCTCCGTCATTTGGGTTGGCACTAATATGCAGCGTGCTGACTTCTTGACGAAAGCACTAGCACGCGGAAAGTTCCTGGTGGCCATTCGTTCTGTCGGACTTCGCCCCTTGCCTGAGAGTGGTTGAGTCTGAGGTGTTGTGGTGGCCATTTGTTCTGTCGTTGCACACGTTGTTGTCCTCGTTTCAGTGCTGCACGTGTATGGACATGCGTACCATCAGGTCATGGGGGAGTGTTGTGGTTTGTGACGTTTCTGTCAACCTGTAGAGTTTACTGTGACCACTCGGCCGTGTCCATACTCATGCAGATCCCTGATGTGGACCCAGGCGGTACCGGTGCATCATCTGGTGGCGGACTACCAGCTTGGAGCTGACCGAAGACCGTTCCAGAGATCTGGACGCTACCGGGGACTTCCTGCAGCTTTTTCTGCAGCACGCAGGACTTTATCCGTGGACTGGCCGTGGACCCGATTTGCATGTTTTGCATTGTGTGCCCACCGTTTGATGCCGGATGCATGCATGTGACCAGTCGTAGCGTCCGGCTTGTGATTTTGCACGTCTAGGTTTAGACGGCGTAGCGTTCTGACATGTGTGCGCAGAGTTACGGCCAAAACGGTGGTTTTGGGCCGGTTTTAGGACAGATCTTGCACTGCCGCGTGCGACACCGGCCACCCGCAGGTACCTATGCCATGGACCTGTCATTTGTCATTTCTCTCTGCAAATTCTAGTGAAGCAATCGGACACTTTGCCTTGTGTCCCCTAGCCAAACTCTTGCCGTTGCGTGAACGACCTGTGACTGTCGTCACCGTCTGATCCGGCACTGACGCCTGGTCAACAGGAGTGTTGCTAGGAAGCTTCTTTGCATCTTCTCACTCTTGCCATTCGGAGAACTCTGGTGTGTTTCATGCACGCACGAGGCACATTGCTGTTGAGCATCACTTTGTGCGTGATCTTGTGGAGCGACAGGTGATCTCCGTCATCTGGGTCGGCACGGACATGCAGCGGGCGGACTTCTTGACCAAGGCACTTGCGCGCAGAAAGTTCATAGTGGCCATTCGTTCTGTCGGGCTACGCCCCTTGCCTGAGAGTGGCTGAGAGTGAGGTGTGTGAGCATGGACTGTTGAGCATCATGTTGTGTACCTCTCTCAGTTGTGCACGTGTATGGACATGCGTACCATCGGGTCAAGGGGGAGTGTTGTGATGTGAGTTGTTTCCGTCTATTTGTACAGCTTACTGTGACCACTCGGCCGTGTCCATGCTCATGCAAAGCCGTGATGCGGGCCCAGCTGCCGCCGCAGCACTGATAGTTGGTGGATCCATCCACCAGCAGCTGCCAGATGACTGCCACGACGTCCCTGGTGCTTGCTGGGGCGCTCTGCTGTTTTTCTGCAGACGCTAGAGTTTTCTCGGTGGACTGGCTCTCAAGCCCGATTTGCATGTTTTGCATTGTCTGTCCACCAATCGATGCCGGACTTGTGCGTGTGGCTAGTCCTGGCGGTCGGCTCGAGATTCTGCATCTTTAGGTTCAGACGGTGTTGAGTTTGGATGCCTGTGCGCAAAGTTGCGGCCAGAACAGTGGTTTTGAGCCGGTTTTAGGACAAACTGACACTGTCGCGTGCGTCACTCGCCGTGTGCCGCGGCAGGTATTCATGTTGTGTGCTTGTCAATTGTCATTTCTCTCTGCATTACTAAGCTATTGGAGCTTATGAGACTTTGCGCGTCTCCCTAGCCTGATCCTTGCGGTTTCTTGCACCTGCTTGCTTGCTAGTGCGCTAGCTGACTGGAGAGTGTCGCCACATCAGCAGCACCAAGGTTAGGAAGCTTCCTAGCAATTTCTCCATGGGCGTGGTGACCACTTTTGTGGTGATGAACGAGTCATTGAGCCGGGAGTTTGAGAAGGCATTGAACATAAGCACAATAGGCGGAGTATACTTGTGCAGCTCGAATCTCAAAGGTGTTCCTCCCATACGATGGAAAGTTGTTTCGGGCACACATTGGCGAACTGAAAACTTATTCTGAGCGAAAGTCAAAGTCAGTACGGTAGGTGGCGTGAATGCATCAAACGTGTCGTAGAAGAAGCAATGCATCTGAGAAGTTCGCAGTGCTCAACACTAGTGGACACTCTAACAACTCAATGCCCACAAACCAACACATCTTGCTTGTCGGGTCTAACTCATGTCGTCACCATGCTTGCAGCAGAATAGGGGATCATCATTACCTGAATCTTTTCGATGAGCTTGAGTAGTTTCCACAGGAACCTGGTTAGAGTTTAGAGACATCTGTTTGTTGGTGGGTGACAGACAAAACACTGAAATGATAGAGACAATTTATTACCAATGTATTTTCCTCTTGACTTGTAGGTGATAAGGGGCAACGTGGTTCACTCGAGATGATCCTGTTGAAGTTTGTTGGCCACTCATAACTCTGTGCTCTCTTGCCATCACATACTATGCATATCATTGTACAGATTGAATGACATGGCTCAACCTGGGGAAGCAACAAACGTGACAGATCTGGCAGAAGTCTTTGATGCTTTCTGGCAACCACTGCAGCTTCACCCAAGGGCTTCCTCTGAGGCACTTGTCGCCATCGTCTAACTTCTTATGACTCTTATGACTCTGTGATGTGGAAGGTGCTAGGGCCCGTACACTCTGACTGCCGTGCCCTGCATCATGTTGCTTGCGTTGAATGTTTCTGGGGGAGCTGCATTTCCCGGCTGCTGATCCTTAGGGGGCCACTGTGTCGGGTTTTCCCGTTCATTAGTGAGTAGCCGCCGTGAGGTTAATACCCAAGCGGTCGGGCTCGACCCCCGGGTGGCGGTGTGTACTCGCTCAGGCGTGATGCCCGGAGCGAGGCACGCTCACCGGTTGACCTAGCTACTCTCGCTTCCCCTCACGTCTTGTCTTGGTTGTACCGAACAAAGTGAAGCAAGCTTTCCGCATCCATGGCGTGGCATGTCTCTTGCGCATCCATGGCTGGTCTAACACGTGTGACCTAGGAAGGTTACCAGCAACTTTTGGTATCAGAGCTGGTGAGACACCTCACCACTGCTCACACGGTCCTGGTCGCTGGTTCAATGTACATCAAAGCAAGTTAGGTCAAGCACCATCTGCCGGACCTCACAGCTGGAGCGAGTCATCTCCACTTGTCGCCACCTCACCGCAGTCTTGCGTACTCACATCGTCTCGCTCTTTGAGACACTTGTGATCAGTGGTGGGCATTCGTGGCTGTTCTTGACCACTCACCGCCGCTCTGGGTCACCCGCGGCTGCTCTTAGCTGCGCGCATCTATCCTCAGCCACTCTCGGCCGTGTTGCGACTGCTTGGGCCAGCCACCAACCCTAGCTACCCAGCATCTTCAGCTGACCTCTCTCTCCGTTGGTACCCAGCTGCCGTCTCTCAGCAGCATCTCTCTCAGCCACCAACTCCCTTGGCAAGCCTCTCGCGTAAACGGCCTTCGCAGCCGCCCCCGCAGCTACTCACTCTGAGGAGCTCTCTTCATCGTGCAGCCCTGCATCCTCTCCAGTGCAGGGTGACCACTGAACGTCTGTCAACCATAGCGGTGGACCTCTCAGTCTCACACCCTGGCGGACGACGTGCCACAGTGGGTGCGTATGCTCGATCACACTTACTGGCAGGACGACGTTGATGCCGAACGCGAACAGGAAGAAGCAGAGATTGATCGACAGGTCTACACACCAGATGACCTCCCACCATCACCACCTCTCTCTCCAAGGATGCAACCTACCAGCATTTCTGAGCCTTTCGAACCTGCCGCAGCCTCCTCATCTGCACCCGCTGCTCCCGGACCTCTTCCCACCGCTGCAGGCTCAGTTGATGCTTCCACTGCACCAGAGGTTCCTGGCGTCATTCCTGTTCACCCATTGCACACCGACTCAATAAGCTTGGCTGGTGCCATTTTTGACGCTGCTGCTGGAGCCGCAGCTACCTTCGCAGCAACAGCTAAGGCCTGCCGTTCCCCTGCATAGACGGCGGTCGGTCGAGCAACTGAATCATACACACAGTCAGCTGCTTCTCTCACCTTACTGGCAGCAGCAGCTGCCAATATCGCCACTCAGATCACAGCAACAGCATCGTCTATTGCAACAACAGCCTCCACAGCAGCAGACATCACCTCCAGCTCAGTCGGCTCCATGAGAGCATCCACCGCAACCGCAGTGCTAGCTCCCACTGGTGCCCCATGTGACGCACCATCACACGTCAC
Source organism: Penium margaritaceum (assembly GCA_023375785.1). Classification (NCBI taxonomy): domain Eukaryota; kingdom Viridiplantae; phylum Streptophyta; class Zygnematophyceae; order Desmidiales; family Peniaceae; genus Penium; species Penium margaritaceum. Next base: position 72,899 of record SZWC01003117.1, on the reverse strand, counting down.
CACCATCGTTCTGATCGCATCAGCCTCAGCAACAGTTGCTGGTGCCACTGCGACGGGGCTTCTCTGCCTCACTGTTGCAGTGGCCGGGTGGGTGGCTGTCCTTTCTTCCTCAGCCTCTGCTGTGGTGCCGCCGCTGTTCAGCCTTCTTCCTCGCGGTGAGCAGAGCATTCATACTCACCCCGTCCCTTATTTGCATCTTACATCTTCTCACTCACTCCACTCCTAGGCTTGAGCTTGTCTTCACATCGTGCCTGCACCAGAGGAGACCATAGAGGCCCTCCAGGCTGCCCTTAGTGAGGCACAGGCGGAGAGACGTAGAGCAGAGGATGAGCTCCATCGGGGACAGGAATCAAAAGAGGAGTTTGCTGCCACCATTGCTGCTCTAGTGTTAGAAAAGTTGCGGTCCATGCCCGCATTTGTTGCAGTGTCTCCTGCCACAGAATCTGGCTCGGCAGATTCATCAGCTCCCTCTGGTGGTGCCGTTGCCAACTCCTCCTCTCCAGCTTTTTCCTCTTCAGCCGTTGTCCGCCCTGTGCTACCAGTCCGCCAGAAGGACTTTGAAACTCCACCTCCACAATTCACGCCCAAGCTCACATTCACTTCCTGGGAAACACGCTTTAGCGCGTGGGCCCAAGGTGAGCTTCTCTGGCAATACTACTCGCCGGCAAAACCACCGTTTGTGTCGCAGCCCACTGAGGCCGCTCGTGCTGTGAGAGCACTCATCAACGCAGGCCCAGAGAATCTTCTCGACGACATTGGTACGTACAACACTGATCCCTCTCGCGGCATGCCAGCAGATCCCATCGGTGCATATGCCCTCATCCGCCGCCGCAAAACCGTCACTAGCCATGCGGCCCAAAGCGCCCTCACAGTGCAATTCAACACCTTGCAAATGCGCGCAGACGAAACAGCAGATGAATACTGGGCACGTAGCTTGCGTCTGCTGCGCGATTTTGGCAAAGCTGCACCTGGACCTCTCTCTGCCTGTCTCTCCATCGTCGCAGGCCTCATTCCCGAACTTTCAGATCTGTATTTTCATGTCTCTCAGTCAGAGCTCGAGCGTCTTGCGTCTGAGCCTGTCCCAGCTGATTCTCCACTTGGGATTGGGCCCCTCTTTGACTTCACTGCTTCACGTCTCACCGACTGGTGGAATGCTTTGCAAAACAAGCGCATGCATCGTGCCGCCCTCGCAGCCATCACCACCGCCTCCTCTTCCTCCCCTACCACAGCTTCCTCTGCCACCTCATCCACACAGTCAGCAGCACACTCCACGCAGGGTGTCTCCCATAGTGGGGNTGGGATTGGGCCTCTCTTTGACTTCACTGCTTCACGTCTCACCGACTGGTGGAATGCTTTGCAAAACAAGCGCATGCATCGTGCCGCCCTCGCAGCCATCACCACCGCCTCCTCTTCCTCCCCTACCACAGCCTCCTCTTCCACCTCATCCACACAGTCAGCAGCACACTCCACGCAGGGTGTCTCCCGCAGTGGGGGTGGCGGATCCACTCGTGGTGGTGGTCGTGGAGGCAAAGGCCGTGGGGGTGGGCACGGTGGCAAGAATGCAGCTCACACCACAGATGTCACGTGCTGGAACTGTGGTGCATCTGGTCACTCTGCACTAAAATGCCCTGCCCCTCGTGACGATGCACGACTGGCCTCCTCCATGCGCGCTCATTGGGCCCGCACTGGTGCCACTGCCTCAACGGCGGCCGCAGCAGTGAACGTCTCCTCATCCTCCTCGTCCTCTGCTGCGCTCTCAACCACATCTGCACCACTACAACCAACTCCCACTGCACCCAGCCCCTGGGGCTGGATACCTCCTCCCTCCAGCCCTCCGTACTACGGCCCACCATCTTCACACTACCACGCACCTCACTGGAGTCGTGACGATGGGACATTCTCTGATCGCTCCTCTGACCGTTCCTCTGAGCGCTCGTCCGATCGTCGTGATGAGGAGCGCAACCTAGAGCGCCGCCTCGCCGAGCTTCTCCATCTTCGCTCTCAGGGAGGTGAGAGTATGAGTGGCTAGTGCTGTTCTTCTGTGTGTGAGTCTGATGCCACCCTTCGGGGTGCCACCTCTGGGCGTGTTCAAGGGGACTTGCCTGCGAGTTGTGAGTGGATTGAAGAATGGCAGTCATGCACCTTTCCCACACGTCTTAGCCCTTCGTCTCCCTCATCTACTCGTGGTACTGTCGCTGTCTGTCTTGTTCTCCCGTCCACTCGTGCATCCCCTGGCCTCTGGATCATTGATTCAGATGCCACTCATCACATGACTTCTTGTCGCTCTTCCTTTGTCTCTCTCAAACCCCGTTCAATCCGTCCGCTCTGTTCGCACTGGCTCTGGCCAGCTGCTACCTGTTCAAGGTGTTGGGGTCGTCCGTTTTGTTGGTCCTGGTGGCACTGTCTACCTATCTGACGTGTTGTATGTCCCTGACCTGGAAGTCAGTCTCCTCTCCGTGACCACCCTTGATGACCAGGGCATGGATTTCTCCTCCAGCCGTGGACTCGCCTCAATCTCTCTGCGCTCATCTGGCCATGTTGTTCTTCGTGGCATGTGGTGTGATCGCCTGTTTTGCGTTCCTCTCAATCTGCCCTCACCTTCCGTTGCCTCTGCACTTGTTCATGTCACCCATTCCTTGTCTCCTGATCATGTTGATCTCTTGCACCGTCGCCTCTGTCACATCCACACTGCTGCCATCCAACACCTACTGCACCTTCAGCCTGCTCTTGGGCTTGACGCTGCCACGTTTGCGCCCCCTTGTTCATCCACTTGTCTGGACTGTGCTAGTGGAAACATGCATCGCTCTCCCTTTTCCCTGTCTGAGTCAACAACCACTCATTCTCTTGACCTAGTTCATGCGGACGTCATGGGTCCTCTATCCCATGACTTTCTTGGTGGTCTTGGCCACTACGTCCTGTGCTTGACGGATGACTTCTCTCGTTACCGTTGGGTCTTTGCCCTTCGTCACAAGAGCGACGTCACTGATGTCCTGGAGTCTTGGCTCCCACAGGCTGAGCGTGCCTGTGGGCGCTCGTTAAGAGTCTTTCGCAGTGATCGTGGAGGTGAATTCTTTGGTCCCACCTCTCGCTTTCTTGCGTCTCATGGTGTCCGCCTCGAGTCCTCTGCCCCGTACACACCCCAACAGAATGGGGTTTCTGAACGTTGGAACCGCACCCTTGCCGACGGGGTCCGATCTCTCCTCTCTGCCTCCGGGCAGTCGCCCCTCTTTGCGTTCAAGGCCATGTGCTACATGACCTGGGTCTGGAACCGTGTCCCTCACGGCCCTCTCCCTCACACAGTCACTCCCTTTGAGCGCTGGACTGGCCAGCGTGCTGATCTCCGGCTTGCCCGGGTCTGGGGGTGTCTTGCCTCTGTGTGGATACCCTCGGACCAACGAGACGGCAAACTCTCCCCGCGTGGACACCTTTGCATCATCCTGGGCATCTCCCCCTTCTCCAAAGCCTGGCGCTTTTGGGATCCCTCTAGATCCCGGGTCATTGAATCCCGTGATGCCCTCTTCTTTGAACACCTCTTTGAACGCGATTGTCCGTGATTCGGCGGCTCTCTCTCTCCGCCCTCTCCGGGTGGGGGTGGTCCTCTGCCCTCTGGGCCCTCTTTTCTCCCGTCGGCGCGTCCCTCGTCTCCTGTGTCCAGTTCTCCCGAGCTCAGTCCTCCCGAGTCCAGTCCTACCTCACCGTCATCCCCCGCTGAGTCTAGTTCTCACACTGAGTCCTCGGCCCCTCGCACGCCCGCTCACTCTACTTCAGAGTCCCCTAATTTGGTCTCCCCTGCATCATCTGTGTCTCCCCCTGTCGCGGCCACTCCGTCACCTGAGACTCATGAGACCACGTCCTCTCCGCCCCCGGCTGTTCAGGCGCCCTCCTCCTCTCCTCCTCTCTCATCCCGTGCACCGTCCATCCCACCGGTATCACCCTACACTCGTGGAGGACGCCTCCGAGCGCTCCCTTCACAGCCTCATCCAGTGGTCTCTGGTGACCCTGGACTTCGAGCCCTTGGTCTTGCTTCCTCTGCTCTGTCCACTGCGGCCTCAGTCGTCCACCCCAGCACAGGTCTTGGATACTCTCTTCTTGAGGATGAATTTCACTTTGCCCTATCATCCTCTGTGGCTGGGTACGTGGCAACATGCTTTGCTGCCGCTGGTCTTGCACCCCTAGCACCTGAGCCCCTGACTGTACAGGCAGCTCGCACAGCTCCTGACTCGCCGCTGTGGGAGAAGGCTATGAAGGCTGAGCTTGATGCACTTGCTGAACATGGCGTGTATGAACTCGTGGATCTACCACCCGGTCGCAAGGCAGTCGCGGCCAAGTGGGTATACCGCCGCAAGCTCAACCCTGACAACACAATAGAACGGTACAAAGCTCGTCTCACCGCAAAGGGCTCTCCCAGATCCCGGGTGTCGACTTTGACGAGACATTCGCACCAGTTGGCAGGTACACCACGGCCAGAGCTCTCCTAAGCCTAGTCGCTCAGCACGACTGGGAACTCGAGCAAATGGATGTTAACAATCCCTTTCTCCATGGCAGCTTGGATGAGGAAATTTACATGGTACAACCACCCGGCTTCTCAAATGGAACAAAAAGGGTATGGCGTATGCGCAAGGCCCTCTACGGTCTGAAACAGTCACCACGGTGTTGGAACCAAGAGATCACTGCGACTCTTGAAAAGGGTGGCTACAAACGAAGCCCTATGGACCCTGCCCTGTTCCTCAGTGATCCCACCAAACCACTTGTGGCCATCCTCGTCTATGTGGATGACCTCCTCATTGCCTCTCCCGATCCGGCCTCAGTCAGTGCAGTCAAAGCTCTTCTGCAGTCGACTTACAAGATGAAAGATCTTGGCCCGGCTCGGGTCTTCCTGGGTATGGAGCTGGAACGTGATCGCCAGCCTTGCACGTTGCACGTTCATCAGGCTGCGTATGTACGTAGTCTGGGGGAGCGCTTCTCAGCGCTCCTCACAGCCATCCCCACTGCGTCCACACCCATGACGCCTGCCGGTCAGTCCTTACTGAAGTCTCGAGAGGTGTCCACGCTGGGTGAGACGGTCGATGTGACCGACTACCTCAGAGTCATCGGCTCATTGATGTACCTTGCCACTACCACTCGTGCTGATGTGGCATTTGCTGTGAACTTCCTTTCCCAGTTCTCACAGTGCCCCCGTGAACGACACCTTGAGGCTGCGTTGCGGGTTGTGCGCTATGCTCTCTCCACACCCCGCATTGGACTGTACTTTCGTGCACAGCCCTCGGTGGTAATGGACGGCTTTACCGACAATGATTGGGCACATGACACTGATGCCCGCAGCCGAACAGGCTACATCTTCCTTGTTGGTGGCACTGCAGTATCCTGGAAAAGTGGCAAGCAGGGGTGTGTGGCTCGCAGCACCGCTGAGGCTGAGTATGTCGCACTTGGAGCAGGCACGTGTGAGGCTGTCTGGCTTTGTCGCTTGCTACAGCAGCTTCGTGTGCCCATTCGCTGCATCACTCTGCGTTGTGACAACCAAAGCACAAAGGCCATTGCTAAGAACAGCGGCATGCATCATTCACGCACCAAGCACATCAATGTTGAGCACCATTTCGTTCGCGAGTGCATTGCTGCTGGCATTGTTCAGGTGACTTGGGTGGACACACGGTCGCAGCGAGCTGACTTCCTCACAAAAGCTCTCAGTCGTAATGTGTTCAAAAGTGCTGTCCACTCTGTTGGTCTCATCTGTCCACGTGATCCAGGTTCACTGATTCATTGCTCTGTTATCATTTCTCGTTACCCATTGTGTAGTTCTCACGTGCATGAAGTGATTGGCTGCGGTGCATGGGGGAGTGTTGAAGTTCGTTGGCCACTCATAACTCTGTGCTCTCTTGCCATCACATACTATGCATATCATTGTACAGATTGAATGACATGGCTCAACCTGGGGAAGCAACAAACGTGACAGCTCTGGCAGAAGTCTTTGATGCTTTCTGGCAACCACTGCAGCTTCACCCAAGGGCTTCCTTTGAGGCACTTGTCGCCATCGTCTAACTTCTTATGACTCTTATGACTCTGTGATGTGGAAGGTGCTAGGGCCCGTACACTCTGACTGTCGTGCCCTGCATCATGTTGCTTGCGTTGAATGTTTCTGGGGGAGCTGCATTTCCCGGCTGCTGATCCTTAGGGGGCCACTGTGTCGGGTTTTCCCGTTCATTAGTGAGTAGCCGCCGTGAGGTTAATACCCAAGCGGTCGGGCTCGACCCCCGGGTGGCGGTGTGTACTCGCTCAGGCGTGATGCCCGGAGCGAGGCACGCTCACCGGTTGACCTAGCTACTCTCGCTTCCCTCACGTCTTGTCTTGGTTGTACCGAACAAAGTGAAGCAAGCTTTCCGCATCCATGGCATGGCATGTCTCTTGCGCATCCATGGCTGGTCTAACACGTGTGACCTAGGAAGGTTACCAGCAACTTCAGATCCCCTGGACAACCTACCCTCCTAATGTGTTGTCCAACCTTGCTGTTACATGGCAAATCCACTGATGCGTCACCGTCCAAATACAAGAACGAGCATGGAACCATCTTCTCTGATACTAGACACAGTCTCACTTCACAGAGGATTGGCAGTGAAGCCAGAAGAGAGGAAAGCGGTGCGTTGTTTAGTGTGCAAGGGTGGTAACAATGTTCTTTTTGCCTGTGAACTAAGAAGAGCAACATGGTTGAAGCAGCCAACACCACTACAAGTTATCTACTGTACGACTGACACTACGAACTGACAGTGCCTACTCATCAGAAAGAAGGCATACATTAGCAAGAGGATTGGGAAGAAGCATCGGTGAAAACACAAAGGGCACCAGACAGGGCAGGAAATTGGTTTTCCTGAAGAGAGGGGGGCTTCTTGTTGAGCTGGGGGCTCCCAGAGGAGATTTTGACGTTGTGCCAGTAGCAGGTGTGGCATCTGCAGTGAGTTCAGCGGCCGATAAAGGAGACCCACAACTCATGCATTCCGTCTGCAAGTGGCAGTTGTCAGCTCTCACGCCTCTGTAGCTGTGCTGCACGGATCAAACCCGGCCTGGGCTGACGTGACCGTGAGAGCTTACCTGACCTGACCTGATGTAGTGCTGCACACAAAACACGGTCACACAAACTCGTACCACCTACGGCCTCAGCACGTGCACCATTCCACCACCTCTCATTCCTGATGTGTGCACAGGTGAGCCTTCATTTCCCCTCAACCGCTCTCACGTGCTGCCCTCTTCCCCAGTGGGCTCCAGCTTGCTGCCGCCACCCTTTGCAGCTGCTTCCTTTGCTGCGGCCGCGGCTGCTGCAGCCATGGTCAGCGCCGACCGCGTGCGGTGCTCCAGGCCACACAGCTTCATGGCGGCCTTCACGTACACCCACTTCTTCTTCCCCATCAGGACAGGATATGGGGCAGTGGGGGACACTCCCGGGGAGGCCGACAGCTCGCGCGACAGCAGCCCGCCTCGGTCCACAGCTGCCGCTGCGGCAGGCTTGCCCGCTTCGGGGATGGACACGCCGAGCTCCTTGAGTGCGAGCTCGCGCGCCCGCACGGTGGTCTTCACAAAGTCAACAAAGAGAGTGGGGAATCCTGGGATGCGCTCGTAGCCTGGCATGTAGTTGATGTCCACAATGTAGTACCTGCAGCCCATGACCCAGTCACACGCCACGAGACAGCATACGACGGGACGCCGAGTCTGAAAGAGTGGTCCGTGTGAATGTCGCTCTTCCAAGCCTTGTTTGCGATGGCGACCAGAACATTGGCATCATCCCTACCTCGTTGGAGAAAAACAAGGAATTTCAAGAGAGGGAAAAAAAAAAGGCACACACTTGAGGACTCAGAGGTATATACATGAAGATGTGTATTGGATCATTCCCACCAGCAACACCAACTAGAAACAGTCAAGACCTGGGACAGACCCTGACCCTGAGACCCCAACCCCGACCCCGAACCCCCAACGCCGACGCAGACTCCTCCCCGGACCCCAACCTCGGCCCCCACAGTGACCCCGACCCCGACCGCAGCCCCGGCCCTGGCTCCAGCCCCGGCCCCGACCCGACCCGATCCGATACCCAACTCCGACTTCGACCTCAACCCCGACCCCGACCCCGAATCTGTCCCCAACCCCAACCCCAACCCCTGCCCCGGCTGCGACCCCGACCCCGACCTTGACCCCAACCCCGGCCCTGGCCATGGCTGTGGCCATGACCATCACCATGATTGTGATTGTAACATTGACAGAGAGTGCCTGTGCCTGTCACTGTACATAACTTCTTCCAAAAAAACTGTCTGTCACTGAGCCTCCATGATGGTTTAGTCCGCATTGAGCTTGAACCCTAACACAAACCTCAGTTCAGCCAAAAGTAGTTGCAGTGTGTTCTCTC